>CAUYRT010097417.1:0-44933 GCA_963574885.1 Lepilemur ruficaudatus
TTATCTGCAATTCATTTACTTACTTGTTCAATGAAAGTAAGTATATAGTTTCAGAAGTGCTAACCCATACCCTTGTGAGAACAGAATCCCGTGTTTAAATACAGATTTGTTTGTATGTTTTTAGTTTTACATTATCTAGTCAAAACACCATTTTCCAATTTTGTATAGATCACCCCCCTTTTCTCCAACACCTTTCAGTGAGCTTAGGTCATAAATTTGTACTATGGTTAGATTCAGTTTTCACAGTCTGCTTTCCATCTTCTGATTCCTCAACATCTTGATTGATTTTTTTTCAGGAGATTTAAATTCATTGTTTGTTTATGATCTATACATATATTCCCAGATCCCTTCCTACTTGATATTCTTTTATGATATTAGTGGTACTCAAATATACTAGACAGTTCAACCAAAATGCAAGCATATTATTCTTTTCTGATAATCAAACTATGCATAATTCACTTTTTGTTGTCTATATTCTACCCATAGAGACTCTAATACCAACATCAAAATATAGTAGTCTTACCATCTTCCCTTTTTCTTTGATTTATACTATGAAGATTGGCACAACCTGTGTGGGAGTCAATCAGTACAACACAGCACAATTCAGCTACCAATTTGATGATCAGAGGGAGAATGTATTCCTGGATATTTGCCAGTAGTGATTGGTCAGTAGCACACATTGACTCTTCTTGTCAGGTCTGGCTTCTTAGCGGACTGTTGTCCTGGTTTTTTGGCTCCTTGCTTGGTAAATTTGTAAGCAAGGCCATTGTGACAGAGTGACCACAGACAGGAAGCAACAAAGCACATGGAAGGCTTTCACTGCAGAAAAGAATGGAGCTATACAAAGTGATAGTACATTCCAGAGAGGAATGGGTCAGTCTCCATGAGTGAAGAAAGACTTTGAGGGCTCCCAGGTGGTTTCCCTTTTATTGGCCTGGTCCAGTGGTGGGCTTATGGGAGGTGTGGGTTTTTGCCAGATGATTGCTATACATAATTGACAGGTGTTCTTATAACAAAGTTGTAGCTCCACAGGTGTGTGTGCCTCAAAACCTCAAGTTCCTGCTCTTTGTGGTTGTTAGCTGTAGTTTCCTGTAATCCCTCCACCCCTACCGTGGTTTCTCCACCCCTAGAAACTACCCTCGTGACTTGTATCTGCCACCTGCCTAACATTCTCAACAGTCCTTGATAGTATGTCAAAAGTGTAGTTGCTGGTACCCTAGGCTTCACCAGCTTGGGAATAAAGATAGTGCTCCTAATGTATATATTGAGTGATGCCAGAACTCAAAACACTGTACCAAATACCCTCCCAGTATTTGAAATCTCATGGTTTACCTTGCATGCTATCACAATTGAGTCAGCAGTCAGCTGGTGGCTAATACTACTCTGTTGAACATCTATATTCAACAGAGTATGTATTGCTGAAACTGTAAGTATTGCTGAAACTGTGAGCGTTTTACTGTCTTACCTTCGGAATCCACTGAGTGATAAAACATCAACTTGGAACCTACAGTCTCACTCTATGGATATCTATGGTATACTACTAAGTAAACCAAGAATCTGATGTTTTGCTCCGGATAAATATTGGCTTGCTAGATTTTTGTTATAGTGGAGGAAAGTTTCAACTCCCTTTTGTGGTGTTTTAGTAAATCAAAGCAAAAAAGCCTATGTTATAATATTTTACACACTTTTCATTTTCTTTTCTATTTTATTTTATAATTTTATTGATTGATTAATTGATTTCTTTGTTTTGGTTCATTTTATTTTCATAGGATTGGATTGAGAGAAAAGGGTAACAGGAAGGAAAAAACACTAGTAACATACTCTTCTCAGTTTTTCTCATCATATTTGATGGCTTAAAGGTTTAATTTCATGTTTAGAAATTATTTGTGTCTCATTTTCCATGTACATTCTTGGTAATGTCTTTTGTCAATCTTTCAATGTTTTATTTCTTGCTGATTTGTAATATTTTATATATAAATATGTAAATATATATAATTTTATTTTTGTTATTTTTATTTTAATATATCTGGTATATTCTTTATAATATCTTTTACCTGCTTATGGCTTATTTGTTTCTTTAGAATTTTATATGGACAGGATTTTTTACTTTTATGTAGTCAATATTTTTAATACATTATATTTTTATGCTTTTGTTTAAGAATTTTTTACTTTGCCATGACAAACCTTAACATTTATACTGTAATTTCTATTTTCCTTTCCTACTGAGACTACCCAAAGGCAAATCATAGGGTAATAAAGATTTTTGCAATGCATATAAAGAACAAATACTTTATATCCAGAATATAAAACATATTAATCAATAAGAAAAAACAAAAACAAATATGTGGTTAAAGAATCTAAAAATTCACTTTGTAAGAAAGGGAACTCAAATGGCTAAGAAAGATGAAAATGTTCTTAACTTCATTAGAAATCAAGTAGATGCAAATTAAAACCACAATGAGATACAATCACACACCCAGGAGATTTGAATAAATTATGCAGTCCGAACAAATGTTGGAGAAGTGTGGAACAGAAACTATTATATGGTGCCAATACGTAATTGGAAAAACTGCATTATAAAAAGATTAGGTGATATCTAGTAAAGCAGTAGATAAACATATGCTGTAACTCAACAATTCCATGCTTGGGTATATATCCCACCGTAATGTAAGTTTATGAGTACCTGTAAACATGTACAAGGATAATAATAGCAGTTTGTAATACACCAACACTAGAAACAACCCAAATATCCACAGAATAAATAAACAAATTATGGGATGTTGATATGAAAAGCTATACACTCAAGAAAATGAAAGTATTGCATAAATAAGCACAAACCTGGAAGAATCTTAGAGAGAGATCTGTTTAGAGAGAGAGTAGTCAGAAACAACAGAACAGGCGCAGTGTGATTAAATTTGAACAAAGTCCAAACTTTGTTTAGATATGAATAAAATGATTAAGAAAAATAAGGAAGTAAAAGTCATAAATGTTGCATTAGTGATTACTCCTGGAAGGATGAAGGAGGTTATGTTGATAAAAAGGCATGTGAATGCTTCTGAAATATTTTATTTTACTTATTTGGGAATCACAGGGGAATTCATTCACAAATATACAATTTCAAATATGCAATTTTCTCTGGTTGTTATATTTCACAATAAAATGCATTTAAAGATCGTTTTATAAAACACTATGGTTAGGTTCAACCCTATTATCTAAACAGTATAAATGTGAATACAGATATACTAATAGAAATATCTATACTATTTTATTATAGATTATTTTACATTTTTGTTAATCTATATTTTAGGAGGTATATATGTAAATATATATATGCTATATATAATCAGGTTCTATTCATGCAATGTTCAACATTTAAAATACAGATCCAAAAGAAATGGGATAGTTTGTAACTCTTCATTATGTTAAGCTGTTAAGGGTGAAATATATTTTGTGTTTAATTGTGTTTGCTGACATGGAGTTTTGGAATATCTAAAATTCTATATAAAAATAATATTTTTAAACTGGCAGATCCAGTGTGCTTAAATTATTTATCACCAAAATTCACTGAATAGATTTAGCCCTATTAAAATATTCTTCAATCAACTCTGTGCCCCAGTTTGCTGACATATGGACTATTTTCAATTACTTTCAGGACATCTCTAAATTCTGCACAACTTTTTAGTTATAATTTAAATTTTGTTGAGCTTACACTTTGTGAACCACTGAAATAAATTCAGATATACCTGGGGATGTCTAACATCAGTTGAGTATCTATCCAAGACTCTATTAGAATGAGTAACTGAACAGCCTATTAGGAAAGAATATACTCTGATGTTAACATAGAGTCAGTACTATGAGAGAGAGACAGCGTAAATTAATGATTAAGAGTGCAGGTTGTAAGCCAGAAGCAAGTGCATTGAAGCTTCCCTCCCCACTTCTATTTTACATGACTTGGGGCATGTTATTTACTCTTTGGGGGCCACATTTTCTCATATCCAACATGGCACATTAATATTACCAAATACAATTATTGTGAGGCTAAAATAAGATAATGCATTATAAAGCTTAGCTAATTGTGAGATATGTAGCTCACTCTCAAGAAGTGGGAGCTCTTTTATAATATTTAATTTAAGACCTGTTCATCTTACAGTTTCTCAGTGTTCAGAGGGTTGGTCTAACTGAAGAGAGTATGGTGTATCTGTGCTCATTGAGCATAGACTGCAGTGCCTCACCTACATTCATGTGGAAGGGGCAGAGTGGGGAGGCAGGGCCAAGGGAAGATTGTAGATTTTTAGATACCAAAAACCTTGGAAGATAACCAGATGAGAGAAATTAAAGAATAATATTTCCAATTACCAATATTACTCAATTACATAGATGAGGGAAATGAATGTTAGACATTACTTGGTATCTGCCAATGTTTTTTCAAAAAAGATAAGGTGAAATTTTAGAAATAATTGGCAAAAACATTCATTAGAGCTGAAGGTATGTAGGAAGTTGCAAAAACCTATAAAATGTACTACATACATAAATAGCATATAGCACATAAAGCTGAAGGTGATATATTTGAAAAACTAAAAGATGATCAAATATCTAAAGTTCAAACTAAGTGAGATTCCATACTTAAAACAATATTTAGGTTTTTAAATAATAACTATGTTTGGAGGATCTATCCAGTTCATTCAGTGGAGTGTTGAAGTGCCCTACTACTATGGCAGTATTGTTTAACATGTTATTAAGATCCGACAAGGTTTGCTTTATGTAGTTAGGAGCTCCTATGTTGTATGCATAAATATTAAGAATAGCTAAATCTTCTTGTTGGATCTTCCCTTTCACCGTTATAAAGTGGCCATCTTTATCCTTTTTTACTTTTGTTATTTTAAAGCTTATGTTGTCAGCAAATAGTATAGCTACTTCTACTTTCTTTTGACTTCCGTTTGCCTGGATGATAGTTTTCCATCCCTTGACCTTCAGCCGGAAAGCATCTTTGTGGGTTAGGTGAGTTTCCTGTATACAACAGATACTGGGCTTGTGGATTTTTATCCACTCTGCCAGTCTATTTCTAAAAAAATAATAACTATGATCATACTCCATAAGAAATGATCCATATCTTATGTCCTAAGATGAGCTTATATGAATATTGCTATTATTGATAACCATGGGTAATAGTCATAATTTATTTCTATATTTATTTTTACCTCAGACAAGAAATAAATAAATCTTTAAATGTATGGTGAGCTGTAAAGGGCATTGCTGGATCATATGGTAGTTCTATTTTTATTTCCTGAGGAAGCTCCACAGTTTTCCATAATGGCTACATTCATTTACATTCCTACCAACAATGTATGAATCCCCTTTTCTCTGCATCCTTGCCAGCATTTATTATTTTTTTCAGTCTTTTTGATAATAGCCATTCTGAGAGGAGATGATATCTTGTTGTGGTTTTGATTTGCATTTCCCAAATAACTAGTGATGTTGAATGTTTTTTCATATACTTTTTTGTCCATTTGCATGTTGCCTTTTAAGAAATGCCTATTCAGATCTGTTGCCCATTTTTAAATTAGAGTATTTGTTTTTTGCCGAGTCATTTGAATTCCTTGTATATTCTGGATATTAGTCCCTTGTTGAGTGAATAGTTTGCAAATATTTTCCCTCACTCTACAGGTTGTCTCTTCACTCAGTAGTGTGTTTCCTTTGCTGTGCAAACAATTTTTAGTTTGATCTAGGTTGATTTGTTTATTTTTGCTTTTGTTCCCTATGCTTTTGTAATCTTAGACAAACAATCTTTCCCTAGATGAATATCCTGAAATAGTTCCCCTATAGTTCCCTCTGGTAATTTGTGGTTTCAGGTCTTACATTTAAAGCTTTAAGCAATTTTAAGTAGATTTTTATATATGGTAAGAGATAGTGGTATAGTTTCATTCTTCCAGATGTGAATATTCAGTTTTCACAGCACAATTTATTGAAAGAATATTCTTTTCCCAAACAGTTGGCTAAAATAAATACATGGATTTATTTTGGGGTTCTCCATTCTTTTTCACTGGCCTAGGTGTCTGTTTTAATACAAATACCATGCTATTTTTATTACTATAGGTTTGTAAAATATTTTGAAGTCTGGTAGTGTGATGCCTCCATCTTTCTTCTGATTGTTTGAAATTGCTCTGGCTATTCAGGTTTTTTTCGTGGTTCCATACAAATTTTAGGATTTTTTTTTCTAATTCTGTGAAGTGTGACTTTGGTAGTTTGTTAAGGATTTCACTGAATAAGTAGATTGCTTTGGGTAGTATGGTCATTTTTACAATTTTAATTCTTACAGTTCATGAGCATGGGATGCCTTTCCATTTTTTTCTGTTCTATTCCATTTCTTTCATCAGTGTTTTACAGTTTTTGTTGCATTGATCTTTCACCTCATTGGTTAAATTTATTCCTAGCTATTTTATTATCTCACATAGTTACCATACATGAGATTGCTTTCTTGATTTCTTTTTCAGCTATTTTGTTAGTGGTGTATAAAAATACTACTAATTTTCATATGTTGATTTTGCATCCTATAACTTTATTGAATTTATCAGTTCTAAGAGTACTTGGGGTAAAATATTTAGTTTTTTTTTTTATATATAAGATCGTATTGTCTGCGTGGAGTGACAATTTTACTTACTTTTTTCTGATTTAGATGCTCTTTTTATCTGTCTTTTGCCTAATTGCTGTCGCTTGGACTTCCAATACTATGTTGAAAGTCGGCATCCTTGTTTTGTACCCAATCTTAGAGGAAAGCTTTCAGCTTTTTCCTATTCAGTATTTACGTTAGCTGTGGGCTTGTCATATATGGCCTTTATTTTTTTAGTGTGTTCCTTATACACTTAATTTGTTGAGTGTTTTTATCATGAAGCAATGTTGAATTTTATCAAATGCTTTTTATGCGTCTATTGAGATAATGAGATGGCTTTTGTCCATTAGTCTGTTGATTTGGTATATCATATTTATTGATTTGCATATGCTGAACCATACTTGCAACCCTGAGATAAATCCCACTGGATCATGACATACTGTCTTTTTACTGTGCTATTGAATTCAGTGTGCTGGTATTTGGTTGAGAATTTTTGCATCTATGTTTATCAGGGACATTGGCCTGTTTTTGTGTGTGTGTCTTGCTTGTCTGGTTTTGTTATCAGGGCAATGCTGCCCTGATAGAATAAGTTAGTAAGAATTTTCCCCTCCTCAGTTTTTTTGGAATAGTTTGACAAGCATTGATGTTAATTCTTCTTTTTAAAGTTTGGTAGAATTCAGCAGTGAAGCCACCTGGTCATGGGCTTTTATTTGTGGGAACACTTTTTATTATTGATCAATATCATTACTTGTTATTAGTTTATTGAGGTTTTCTATTTCTTTATGGCTCAATCTTGGTAGAATATATGACCTTAGAAGAGGAGAATCTATTTTTTTTAAATATCTTGCCTGAACTTAAATAAAGTGGCCAGAAAAGCTATGGGACCTTCTCAACATTTCATAAGGGAAAATAGAATTCTTACAAATATGTGACAAATAACATCAACCTTACATAAAAATTTCAGATAATGGAAAAGAAGGAACACTTTAAACTACTTAATAAGGATAGGATAATCTTGATAACATAACCTGATATTACAAAAAGTAAAATTGAAGGGCTCTCATTACCATAGATGAAAAACCCTAAATAAAATATTAATAAACCAGTGATATGTAAAAATAATAGTTTATAATACCCAATGAGCTTTATTCCAATTATGCACATTCATTTAATATTCACAGTTCAATCATTATTAGTTAACATAGCATTTGAATAAAGTGTATGATCTCAATTGATTCAAAAATACTGATAATGTTGAGATCCATTTATGATTTTTAAAAAATCTGAGAAAACTGAGTTGTGTGTTATATACTTCCTTATTTTAACAAGGGATATTTACAAAAAAACCTTATAGCAGACAGTATTTAATATATTTAATAGTGAAATATAAAATGTTCTCTTCCTGATGAGACTGGAATAGTCTGAAATGAGACTATAATTATTGGATACATTTATTCAATATTGTGTTGAGTATCCTCTTTGGTATAATAAAGGCCCTCATTCAAAAAATAAACACATAAACAAACAAAAATTAATATAATGATTGAAAAGGAAGAAGAACCACTGTCATTATTTTCAGATAAAATATATGTAGAAGTAGAAAATCAATAACTGATAAGCTGTTAGAGTTAATAAGTGAATTTTGTAAGGTCACCAGATATAAGCTCATTATA
This sequence comes from Lepilemur ruficaudatus, assembly GCA_963574885.1. Taxonomy (NCBI): domain Eukaryota; kingdom Metazoa; phylum Chordata; class Mammalia; order Primates; family Lepilemuridae; genus Lepilemur; species Lepilemur ruficaudatus. Next base: position 8,281 of record CAUYRT010097417.1, read on the forward strand.
AAACATGTTTTGTACATTTATAAACTAGTTAATTAAAAATACAAAATTTGATAAATAAAAAATATTACAAAATATCAAAAAGTCAAATACTAAGGACTTATACATTAAAAATATATTCAGAAATCTATTGAATCAAAAATATTGATCATATTTATGGATTGAAATATTCAATGTTAAGACAGCATTTTCTCAAGTTGACCTATGGGTTTAATGCAATACCAATCAAAATTTAGTAGATTTTGCTTGCAGAACATTACAAGATGATTCCAAAAATTTATCAAAACTCAAAGACTTATCATAACCATGCTATTTTGAAGAAAAAGTTGAAGAGATGCACAATGAGGACTCTAATTTTCTATTAAGCTACAATAATTTTTTAAATTTTCTTTTTATTTCAGTATATTACTGGGGTACAAATGTTTAGGTTACATATATTGTCTTATCCCCACCCCAGTCAGAGCTTCAAGCGTGTCCACCTCCAGATGGTGCACACCACACCCATTAGGTGTGTATATACCCATTCCCTCCTTCCACCTCCCATATGCCTTACACTCAATGAATGTTATACTATATGTGCACTTAAGTGTTGATCAGTTAACACCAATTTGATGGTGAGTACATGTAGTGCTTGTTTTTACATTTTCACACATCTGATAAAGGGCTAATGAACAGAATCTACAAAGGACTCAAGCAAATCAGCAAGAAAAGGTCAAACAACTCCATTAAAAAGTGGACAAAAAACATGAACAGAAGTTTTTTGAAAGAAGATAGACCAATGGCCAATAAACATGTGAAAAAATGCTCAATGTCTCCAATTATCAGGGAAATGCAAATCAAAACCAAAATGAGCTATTACCTAACCTCAGTGAGAATGGCTCTTATCAAAAAGTACCAAAACAACAGGTACTGCCATGAATGCAGAGAGAAGGGAACACTTATACACTGTTGGTGGGACTGCAAACTAGTGCAAACGCTATGGAAAGTAGTATGGAGATACCTCAAAGAACTAAAAGCAGACCTACTATTTGATCCAGCAATCCCACTACTGGTTATTTAACCAAAGGGAAAAAAAAGACATTTATAAAAAAGATGCTTGCACTCAAATGTTTATAACACCATAATTTACAATTGTAAAGATGTGGAAACCTAAGTGCCCATCAATACATGAGTGGATTAATAAAATGTGGTATATGTATACCATTGGGTACCATTCAGCCATAAAAACATGGGGAATTAATGCCTTTTGTAACTTCCCAGATGGAACTGGAGACCATTCTTCTAAGGGAAGTATTGCAAGAATGAAAAAACAAACACCACATGTACTCAATACTAAATTGGAAATAATCAATCAACACTTATGTGCACATATGAAAGTAAAACTCAATGGAAATCAAGCAGGTGGGGGTGAGGGTAAATTCACACCTAACAAGTACAATGCACACTATCTGGGTGATGGGCACACTTATAACTTTGACTCAAACTGCACAAAATCAAATTATGTAACCAAAACTTTTTTACCCCCGTAATATCCTGAAATAAAAGAAAATGATAAAGGAATAAAGGGATATCTGATGGACTTATCTGAAAGCATGAATATTGTGAGATTGTAAGTCATCCTCTAATTAACCAATAAATGGATTCAATACAATTGCAATCCTAATTCTAGATGATGTTTCCTGTGTCTTTACTCACACATGTATGTATGTGGTAATTTATTAACTGATTCTAAAATTTTTATGGAAATTTAATGAGCCAAGAATAGCCAGGGTAGTCATGAAGATGACGTCAGAATAGGATAATTGCTCTCAAACCCAAAAATCTAAGTGGGGTTTTATATATACATTATATACATTTATTTCTCCCTCAGTAATATATATGGTAACCTCGGGATTGTGGTACTTTCCATCTTGTGGCTATATCGTTCTCTAGAGCTCCAAATGCCCTTACTGTTGCTTCTGTCTCTGACTGGGAGACAGGGAAAGATAAAAACAAAGTCACAAGCAATTTTTTTTTATGGGCTATTTCTTTTTTATGGCATGCATATTTCGGCTTACCTTGTATTGATCATAAATAGGTCTCGTGGCCACATCTAAAATTATAAATGAGGCTGGAAAGACTATTCTATTTCAACTCCCTAGAAGAGAAGGGAACACAAATACTAGAGATCACCAGCAATTGAGTTCATAGCAATTGCTGCTGTAATGATGATTAAAAATACTTTTTTTTTTCTGGGGGAAATGCTATATCAATTATATCTTACAACTCTTCAGGTTTCCTATCACCAAGACAATTTCCTGAGAATTTAAAAGCCTGATGCTTCAAAATGGAATAGGCTTGATTTGCTGACTTATCAGTTATTATGTAAAACTTCTAAGAACAGCCCTATAGCCTAACTAATTATGAAATTCAATTTCAGTGTGAGCCTGGGTTTTGTTTGTCTGCCTTTCAGGGGATCAAGAAAAAGAAATCATATGCAAGAGTTGTCAAAGCACTAATAATACAAACTTTTTAAAAAACGAAGCGAAAGTCCCAAGAAGAAAAATGTTAATGCAAGTGAGCAGAAATGTATTCCAAGTCTTCAGCTATTAAATATTTTGCATATGAAAGCCTTTGCAATATTTGCTATCATTATTGTAAGCTTCAAATACATCAGCTTTCATTTTCTAAACTTTAAGAAGGAAACAAACAAATGAAATTAACTTCACTATGTTTCATACAGATGTGCAGAGACGCTTAGACTGTGTGTTCTATTTTCCCTAACCAGATGCTTAGGGATATGCCATGGCTGGATGGTTTCTTCTTCGTTGAGTTATTGTTTTACAGGCAGCATTTTTATTTGTGGATTACAGTGTAAAAACCAAAGAAGAAACATGATAAAATGAGAACATATATCCTAATAGGTTTTACATTTTTAGTACTTAAAGCAACACATAAACAGAAACATTAAAAAATTAAAAAAAAAGAAAAAATATTCAAACTGAACTGTGCGTTTACTGCATGTGGTGGTGGGGGATACTCAATTTTGCTGTTAATTTCTCTCAGACCCTTTGAGTCATGACGTTTCTTTGTGTGTGTGTGTGATTCCCCTATATGATGTGTTGAATTTAATCTCAGCAAAAAATAAGAAAACAGATTCAGGGGAGCCCTGCTCTCCAACTAGCCAGTGGGGAAAAATATACTTAACAGAGTATAAAAATACAGAGTATAAAAATACAAAGTATAAAAATAGAGACTTCAGAATTGCTATATCTTGTAAAGCCTAGAAGACCCCAGAACAAACATTTTCTGTAGTTGTAGCATTACTTATTCTCCATGCTCATTAAATCGTAGGATGTTCTTATTCACACTCAGTGATTTTTACATGTTTCTCAATTAGGCAACAAACATAATGTTTGTGCAATGTATGGCAGGAAGAAGATATGTATTTGGGGATACTCCAGTTAACTGCAAATGAGCTTCTGCTATTTGTGTATGTGTCTCAACTATAGACCAATAATCTTTTCTTATATAGATATAATAGTATGTTTAACAGTACATTGTTTTATAGGGAAAAGACATTCTACAAATGGACTGTTAGTCAAAAAAATGTTTATTTTACTTATATATGACTGCATTAAGAAAAGCTACTTTAATACGTATTTGTTAAATACTATATTATCTAATTGTGATCATTTTCTAGTAATGACATCATTTGGTACCATTATGAAATGACCCATAACTCTATCCTTAAATCAATTGAAAACTTCAATGATTTATATAACTCTTCATTTTAAATACCCAGAGGTATTTTTACTCTAAAATGTTTATAGAAATTGGGAACAAACTTACTGACTATTAATGGATAATATAATTAAATATAATGCTTTTACAATTTTTTATAAAACAAAGCTTTTAAAAAACTAAATTAGACATGTAAATTGACCTACAATATACTGTTGCTTGAACAGAGTAAGACAGCAGAAGTCATTTTTTTTTAGGGCAGGTATTGCTAGAATTTTTTCTACCTCATTTTTTCTATGACATGTAATTGTTTTCTTTTGGCTCTAAGCAACACAAATAAAACGATTTGGTTCTACAGAGGGTTGCCAAGCATTGTTCCCTGACATCTAACAACAGATTTAGACATTTAACAAAGAATGAGTTAATTAGAATGCTTTCCTGGTATTTTTAAAAATAGAATTAAGAAAAGAGTAATTCTTTCTCACTTTAGGGAAAGTTTGGTGGATGTGAGCCAGTGTGTAGTCGGTAAGAGGGAGAAGTTGAGACGAAACAGAGCATGATGCCTTATGGCACATAAGGCACTTGAAAATGGCAAGACATGTTTATAGCTTATATATTGCAGAAGAAGTAAAGGAGAACACGCAAAGATGAAGAAAAGTAGTTGCTTGGTGGTGAGGGGCAGGTCCCAAATGCAGATAAAGAAGAAGAATATGAATTGTTGTGATCAGTTTAGGAAGGTTTTATATAAGACCCAGAATTTAAGCATCAACTAAGATATGCAAAAAAGAAAATTCAAAGCATTAAATACAATTTAATATACTCTGTGTTGACTCACTAAGAGGAATTTTGGAACCTTCATATCAGAAAGTAAATTAATTACATTAGATGAAATCACTTACAGTTACAGTGGAATTTTGCTCTTTTGTATTTTTTTCACTTCTCAATATTGTAACTAAATGCCAAATACTTACACATCCATTTGAATAACTTTTCAAATTAAAGACCAGTACTGGAAAATTAGGAAATCAGGAATTTTTCATGTTTTGTTTTATAAATGTGCTGTTTTGTTGATTTAAAATTTTTTTCTTAAGAAACTTTTTAAACATATACAAAAGGAAATAAAATTGTATAATGAACCCTAGGTATCCACCAACTTGCTCCAATAATTATGACCAATTTTGTCCTGTGTTTAACTATACCAATTGCTTTTCCCAAGTATGTTATTTTGAAGCAAATCCCATAATATCTTATAACTTGTTTCTAATTCTTTCAGTGTTTGTCTGACGACATGGCCTATAAGCAATGACATGCCAGTAGAAATGAGCAAATCTAGCACCCATATATTAATTTCTAAATATCGTTGCTCCTTAAAAATACTAGAGCACTTCGGGAGAAATGTTGTTTAAGTCTAGGGCAGAGCCTAGAAATTCATTTGCTATTGTAGCACTAAAAAAAAACAAAACAAAAGCAAAATAATAAGCAAGAGAGGGACATGCCAAAAGAGCTCAAGAGAGACTCCAATGAGCAAATTTAAGATATTGAAATAATTTTTGCAATAGCTTATACATTATTAAATAAAATAAGTATCCATAAGACCATATTTATAATAAATAAATATATATACATAAGTAAATAAATAAAAAGTAAAGACTCTTTCTTACTTTACAGTGTTCATTCACTAATGTAAAAGTTTTATTGCAATAGTAAATCACCATTTTCCTGTCATCATAGTAATACTTAATTCAGGTAAGAGTCATCAATAGATGCAAAAACTAGCAAAGAATAGGATATTTAAATACATTCAAAACTTCTGCCCACAAATTATTAATTAAAGTAAGGAAAAAAGGGGTAACCTTAGAACAGTGACACCTGTCAGACATCATATTAATCAAAGGATCAAAGTTAACTTCACCAATAATGGTACCAACCAACATCGTAAACCTCCTTGTATGGTACTCTGAGAATGACACAATATTATTTACTGTATTCTTACCAAAAATGTGTGACTTGATGATTATGAAGAAACATCAGAAATATTCAAGAGGCTGGGGGATGGTCAGGCTTGAGGCTCTGACTGGAGGGGGGAGGGGGGCAAGGGCAATGTACGTAACCCTAAAAATAAAAATAAAATAAAATAAAAAGAAATATTCAAGAGGATGGAGATTTTACAAAACAAAGAGGTTAAGCAACTCCTAAATATCAGCATGGTGGCAGCTGTTACTTCGACTTGCCACACCTCTATCAACTGGTAAGACATTAAGTTCAAATGGATTTATATACTTTACAGAAATAGTAACATATTGGTGCTAGTTTCCTAAGTTCCAACCCCAGAAGGTGACACAATGAGTGCCAGATGTTGACTGCATATAGTGGACATGTTTATAGAGGAAGTACGCAGAAATTAGGAGATCCTAATCTTATACAGGGTTGCCAGCAAAGTTGAGTATTCTTTTCTCTGGAGTAAGTCATTTTGATTCCCTCTATTTACACTAATAATGAGAGGTGGGGAGGGAGGGAGAGAGACCCTGACCTGTAAGCAAATCTCTCAAAGGAGGGAAAAAGAAGTTTTCTCTTTTTATTACCTTGGGATGTATCACGTAAGGAGGCTGTCTTGATCTTCACTACATAGAAATTTAGGAATATAAATACACTTTCTCCAGGGAGAGTTACTTATCTATTTTTAGAGGAATGTCTGCTTATGCAAACATTCCTGAAAAGTTAGTCCTAGAGCAAATGAGCTGATAATGCTTACATTTATAGAAAGTGGGAGGTTTATGGAGATTTGTCTCCCAAAAACAAATGACCTCTACTGTTAAAACACAAATGTCAGTTTCATTACAGACAAAGTAAAACACAGGAGAAAAACAGCACAACTCTTAGAAAACCGGTTATTATAATGCTATATGAAGTGGCAGATTCTGCTCAGTTCCTGCCCTTGCTATAAATAGTGCAGCATAAAATAACAATACAGCTACTTCTGCTTCTCCGAAGTAGGTTTCCTAAACAGAAACAGTAATTTCTAACAAGAAATTGCAACAGAAAACTGACTGCATAATCAAGAAGATCAAGTACATGGGAAAATAACATGAAAAAAATTCAATGGACTCAATTATTGAAAACACTGAAACCTCATTGAATATAATTAATAGACTAATCTTGCTAATTCTTTAAATTAAATATGCTTAAATTCAAAATTATAAAACAAAATACCACTTAATGAGGCTATAATATGGTTGATATCCATTGGCTTATGGATATCAACTAAATTAAGAGCTCAGAAATATAGAAGATCATTGTTTGAAACAAACGAGCAAGCAAAGAACTGCATATACAATACACAGATGAGCAGAGGATGAAAGTTGTTACAAAGACTTCTCAAATCATTGTGCTGGTATCTCTATATATGTATTACAATGATAAGTGAATATAAGAGTAGATAGTACGAAAACATTAAGTAATGAGGGTAGATTGGGAAGTTCTAACTTCCATATAACAAGGGTCCCATTACAGAAGAATCAGCAGAAAAACAAGAAAGAATGTTGAAATAACTACTAACAAAATTCTCAAGGCCTGAGGAACTGACCTGTCAAATGGTGAGAAGCAATGAGTAAAGATTTGACAACTACGGCTGTATTAATAAAACTTCAGAATGTTAATAATAAAGGCAAAATCTTAAAATCTATTTGAAAGAAATAGGGAGGGCGAGGGAGACAACCTTCACAGTGGTACAAAATTCTAATAAATGCCAGAGGTTTAGTTTATTTTAGTAAACAAAGTCTTATGGGCAGATACATTCTGCTATATATTTGTTTTTCATCTGACTATCTCAAAAATATCAGTTGTATATGAAAGATTAGAAATTTATTTCAAGTGTTCCTGTTTTAATAATAGATTCTGTATTCACCTTGAATTCCCAGAATCAATAGGATTACTCAAATATATTTAAGAAATACAAGTGATATCAGCAGAAATGGTGGAGGAAGGATCTCTGAAAATTCTCTCAAAGCATTAAAAAACCAAAAAACAGGCAAAAAATTATAAAAACCAACTTTTTCAGGACTCTTGAAATTAACTAAAAGCTCGCAACAATCTGGGGAGTATTTGTTTAGAAAAACTGCTGACTATTTGTAAGAACAATGAGCATTGTTGCATTTTAGCTTGTGCTATTGCCATCTCCCTCTCACCAGCTCTCTGGTAGCATTAAAACCAACGGTCTCACAATCATGGTGCCTATCAGCAGCCTAGCAGCCAGTGAAGGGGTCAGAATGGGGTTGGAGCTTCTTCAAATTCTCATTCCCAGAAAGCTGTCGTTATCTGACATGTCTGGCAGGCCTGAGGAAAACATCTCTCGCAAGACTTCTCTTTATTTGACTTTACTCACAGACCACCCATTGTGTATAGCCTTTCTCAGTGGCATTTGTTAAAAACAATCAGTGTAGTTATTCAACATGGCAGATGGCTGAGGCAGCAATGACAGGTGGGGCAAACAACAAGATGAACAAAATACTTACATAGAAAAGCTAGGAAATAGATCTCCATAGAAGACAGTGAAACACTGATGTATTACTGAGAATCTAGAAGACTCTGCTAATGCATAGGACTTTGCACACATCCAGGAAACATGAGCACACCTTATTTTATTGCACTCCACTTTATTATGCTTCACAGATATTGCGGTTTTTACAAGTTGAAGGTTTGTGGCAACCCTGCATTGAGCAAGTCTATTGGCACCGTTATTCCAGCAGCACCCACTCACTTCATGTGTCTGTGTCACATTTTGGTAATTCTTGCAACATTTCAAATATTTTCCTTACCATTTTTATATCTCTTATGCTCATCTGAGATTAGTGATCTTTGATGTACTATTCTAATTGTTTTGGAGTGCCACAAACTATGCCGATAGAAGATTGCATATTTAATTGATAAATGGTGTTATTATACTGACTGTTTTACTGACAGGCTGTTCCCCCTTCTCTCTGACTCTCCTTGGGTCTTCCTATTTCCTGAGACACAACAATATTTAAATTAGGCCAATTAATAATGCTACAGTGGCCTCTAAGCGTTCAAGTGAAAGGGAGAGTCACATGTCTCTAGCTTTTAAATCAAAAGCTAGAAATATTTTTAATAATTAAGCTTAGTGAGGAAGGCAGTCAAAAGCCAAGAAAGGCCAAAAGCTAGGCCTCTTGCACCAAACGGTTAGCAAAGTTTTGAATGCAAAAGAGAAGTTCTTGAAGGAAATCAAAAGTGTGACCCAAAAGTGGTGGCTCATGCCTATAATCCTAGCACTCTGGGAGGATGAGGTAGGAGGATCTCTCAAGCTCAGGAGTTGGAGACCAGTCTGATCCCTGAGGAAGAGTGAAACTCTGTCTCTACTGAAAAAAAAAAATAGAAAAATTTAGCTGGGCATGGTGGTGCACACCTGTAGTCCCATATATTCTGGCGGCTGAGGCAGGAGGATCACTTGAGCCTGGGAGTTTGAGGTTGCTGTGAGTTAGACTGATGTCATGGCACTCTAGCCCGGGCAACAGTGCGAGACTCTCTCTAAAAAAAAAAAAAAAAAAAAAAAAGTCCTACGCAGTGAAAGCATAAATAATAAGAAAAGCTAAATAGCCATATGACTGACATGGAGAACATTTTAGTGATCTAGATAGGAGATAAAACCAGCCATGACATTCCCTTAAGCAAAAGTCTGATCCAGTGAAAGATTCTAACTCTCTTTAATTCTATGAAAGCTGAGAGAGGTGAGAAAGCTACAGAAAAGAAAAGTCTGAAGCTAACATAGGTTGGTTAAATGAGGTTTAAGGAACAAAGCCGTCTCCAGAACATAAAAGTGCAAGGTAAAGGGACACATGCTCATGTATAAGTTGCAGCAAGTTATCAAGACGATCTAGCTAAGATAATTGGTGAAGGTGGCTGCACTAAACAACAGATTCTCAGTGTAGATGAAATAGCCTTCTCTTGGAAGAAGATGCCATCTAGGACTTCCATAGCTAGATAAGAGAAGTCAATGTCTGGCTTCAAAACTTCAAAGAACAGGCTGACTGGCCTGTTAGGAGTTAATGCACATGGTGACTTTAAGTTGAAGCCACTATTCATTTACCATTCTGAAAATCCTAGGACCTTCAAGAATTATACTAAATCTACTCTGTGTTTTATGAATGGAACAACAAAGCCAGGATGACAGCACATCCATCTATTTGTAGCATGGTTTACTGAGTATTTTAATCCTATTGTTGAGACCTAATGCTCACAAAAAAAAAAAAAAAAATCCTTTCAAAATATTACTGCTCATTGACAATGCACTTGGTCACCCAAGAGCTCTGATGGAGGTGTACATGGAGGTTAATATTGTTTCCATGCCTGTTAACATGACCTCCATTCTACAGCCCATAGAGCATGAAGTGATTTCAACTTTCGAGTCTTATTATTTGAGAAGTATATTTCATAAGGCTATAGCTGCCATAGATAGTGATTTCTCTGGTGAATCTGGGCAAAGTAAATGGAAAATCTTCTGGAAAGCATTCAGCATTCTTGATGCCATTAAGAACATTCATGATTCATGGGAGGAGGTCAAAACATCAACATTAAGAGGAGATTGGAAGAAGTTGATTCCAACCCTCATGAATAACTTTAAAGGGTTCGAGAATTCTTTCAGTGGAGGAAGTAACTGCAGATGAGTGGAAATAGCAAGAAAACTAGAATTAGAAGTGGAGACTAAAAATTTGACTGGATTGCTGCAATCTCATGATAAAACTTGAAAGAAATCAATGAAGTTTTAAATGAAAAGACCACATTTACATGGATTGAAAGATACTGGTTTACAGATTAAATGCTATCCCTATCAAAAACCCAAGTTTCATATTTGCAATAATAGAAAAGATAATTCTAAAATTCATATGGAAATGCAAAGAAACTGGAATGCCCAAAACAATATTGAAAAAGAATAAAAATTTGAAGGACTCACACTTATAGATTTTAAAATTTACTAAAAAGTTGCAATAAGCAGGACTGTAGTACTGGCATAAGGATATATATGTAGATAAATAGAGTAAAATTGAGTCAAATAACTAACCCATGCATCTGTATTAAATTGCCTTTTGACAAATGTGCCAAAACCATTCAATGGGGGAAAGAATCTTTTTGACAACTAGTGCTGGGAAAACTGGATATTCACATGCAAAACAAAAATTTGGATCTCTATTTCATACCATATACAAAAATTAACTCAAAGTGAATCAAAGAACTAGTGAATGAGTTAATACTTTAAAACTTTTTCAAAGAAAACACAGATTCCATATTCGTGACCTTAGATATAATGCCAAAAACACAAGCAAAAAAGGAATAATATGTAAATTAGAATTCATCAAAATTAAAAGCTTTAACTGCAAATGATACCACCTAGAAAGTAAAAATATAGTGCACAGAATGGGAGAAAATATTTTTAAATTATATATCAGGTAAGGTACTTGTATCTAATAGGTATAACAAATTTACAACTCAATAATTTAAGAAAACTACACTTTTACAACAGACAGATAATCTGTACAGATATTTCTCCAAAGAAGATATACCAAATACCCAACAAGCCCGTGAAAAGGTACTCAACATCATTAACCTTTAGAAAATCCAAACCATAATGAGATATCACTTTACACTTACTAAATTAAAATAAATTTTATTTTTGGCTAAAATCAAAAGGATGCTTGTAATGATGTGGAGAATTTAGAATCCTCCTCATTGCTGGTGGGAATGAAAAATGGTTTAGCCACTTTGGAGAACAGTTCAGATGTTCCTCAAAATATTAAAAAATAAAGTTATACTATCAGCAATTCTACTCCTAGATATATAATCAAGTAAAAATATATAAATGATAGAATATATACTAAATACAATATATGCATATATATTGAGTATATATATATATATATACTCATATATACTCAAAAACTTGTACACAATGTTTATAGAAGCAATATTCATAATATTCATAATTGCCTATAGTGGGAAACTACCCAAATGTCTGCCAACTAATGAATCAATAATCATTCATCCAATGATAGGGTACTTGCAATTTAAAGGAATGAGGTACTGACACATGCTATAACGAATGATTCTTGAAGACATTATGTTAAGTGAAGACTACAAAGGAAAAGACTGCATGTTTTATGATTCCATTTATATGAAATGCACATTCCTGGAGGCAGAGATTACATTAGTTTTTGCCAGTGGCTCAAGTCTGGGTGGAGGAGAAGGAGAAGTGGCTGCTAATGTATACAGAGGCTTATTTTTAGGGTGATGGAAATGTTCTTGAATTAGCCAGTTATAATGGTTGAATAACTATGTGAATATACTAAATATCACTGAGTTGTACACTTTAACACATTGACTGCCATGTGAGTTGGATTTAACTCAGGCTAGTTTTGATCCCAGGGCATTGTGAAGCAAAACCCTACAGTTGGTTCATGAAAACCTTACTTGTTGATGTTCTTATTGTTACAATTAATATTGACATTTTAATTCTAAAAACATGGATTGTGTTACATATAATTCACACACAGAAAACAGTAAAAAAAAATAGCAATTTAGAAAGGATCCTTTTGTTTTCATAAATAACTATGGCCCAAGGGAAAATTTTTTTTTTCCTACTGTGACAGTCAATGTGTTAAAAAGAGTGAAATTTATAGTATGTGACTTATATCTCAAATGAAAAGAAATACATGGGAAAAATAGACTGTGTCAAATAACATTTTAATGTTTTCCATTTTTCTGTCTTAATTACTTTAATTATTAATAAATTCAGAGATGGAACGGTTGTTATGAAATAAATGGTGATCATGGGATGGCAACAGAAATGAAGAAACCTTATACCTATGAGTTTAAGAAGCATGGCTACTAACAGGCATTACAAAGAAAACCCAGCATGGCATTGGACAGGTTACTTAATGTCTCTGGAGACATTTTCCTAATCTGTAAAATGAAGGTGAACCTAGTCAATGTCAACAATGATAAAAAAGAGTTAATATAAAATGCAAAAAATAAAATAAAAATCCTAAAACCAAAATATTCACTATATTTCTTAATCTGTCAAATATCTAGTTTGTTCCCTATATTTTTGAGATAAAAATTATGAAGATGTGTATAAATACATGCATTATAGAAAGTATGCTTATTAAAATATTTTGTATTCCGAACAATTTTCTTTTCATAGTAAATGCATTATTCATGACTGTGAAAGATTAAATATATTAAATATATTTCCATTTTGATATGAGTGACATTAAAGAAGAAAAGAGATGTTAATAAATTAATATTTATAGTTTTTTATTCCCACAACAGACACAAACAAAACCCAATATATGTCACCTGTTCTCACAGACTATGTTTCTTTCAATAATGTGCTGTGATTTTGATCAGAAGATAGTAAAAAAGAAATTTTGTTTCATTATTTTTAAAATGGAAAGGCATAATATTTTAAAATTTAATTTTCAGACATAAAATTGTCAGAGAATTTCACAGTATCTTAATATATATTTCTTGTTAACTCAATGATATAAAATCTAGCTCAATGTCAATATGACAGGGCACTATTAAAGGCATTTCGTGCCTTTTAATCATTATAGTCTGTCCCATATGACTTAATAACATAATCATTTTAGCCTGTTCCTACATGAGTTTTCATTAATAACATTATGATTTTGACAACATGTTTTTAAAATATTTTCTATTTAGAAATCAATGCATTTATCACAAGTTCCAAATTTCTTTAAATCTTTCATCAACAGAAATAATTCAATTCCTGATTGAAGGGAATGAGAGTTTTCATATATTTGGATAGGGAGTTGTAGGAAAGTGGTTTTTTTTGTTTGTTTGTTTTGTTTTGTTGTTCTATTTTTATATTTAAAAGTCCATAATATAACTATTCAAGAATGGTACCTATTACTTAATTTAATCTGGTGTTTTCTACCTTTATTTTCACTCATGGCTTCTGTGGTTTTGTCTTTTAACTATATCACGTGCATGCTTCTGAGATCTAGATAATGAAGCTTTACACACAATATCACAATACTACACATAATCACAATTATTTTTACTTTCTTTTTTTCTATAAATAAAAGGATAACTTGTGTTACATTGGGACATTAAGTTATTACAAGTAATCTCAAAATACTCTGCAACCTGAGCAACAAAAGAATCAATGCAATATGAGGAGATTAATGGACTTAGTTCAAATACTATGTTGATCTACACACTCAATAAAGAGTAATATGTGGCATATAATTTATAAGGATTATGAAAAAGCTAGCAGTTACTCTTTGAACCTTATTGATGATTAAACTAGAATGTTTCTAACATTTGAGTTAGACCCCTTTATTTTGATTAATTATATATAATAATGATAGCATGATAAACATGATAATTTCAAATATTTATATTTTATGTACCAGACATTTACATATTTTGTCTTATTTAATGTTTATAACATATCACAACTTCCATAGGAAGTGGGATTGTTGTGCTTACTTTGCAAAACAAAAATGAGCTACAAATTGGTTAAGCAGTTTGCCTAACTTATCCCACATAGTAAGTATTGGAGCTGAAATTAAATCCCAATTAATGTTTCCAGTTCCTGCCCCTTATAATATATAAGATCAGAGAGATATTTTTTAAACATATTCTTAATTTTCCCATTGGCCTTTCTCCATTTTAATAAAGTCTTCTATGTAAAACTCCTTGCTTTACTATGAGAAAGTACTATCACAAACCAACATAGGTTAAGATTTTGACAGAGGATTACTTTAATACCAGACATTTACTTGAGGATCCATTATTTTACTAAAAACTTCTTTATCTCTGATAAACTCTAAATGTTTTATAACCCTTTTACCTACTTATTAAAAAGGAGGATACGTGTGTGTATGTATGCATGTGCATGTACAAGTGTGTGACCAGATTTTGAAGAAGAATGAAATGCTTAAGGATAATATTGGCATTTACTCCAAGTTTATATAGGGATATCAGCTGATTCTCAAAAAGGAGCCTGAGATGCTCAGAAGATGTGCAGATTTTCACAGTCTCTTGGTGCTAGAATCATGAAAAGAAATGTGAGAATGTAAAGGAATTGCAAACCTGATTGTTATGGACTGAATGTTTGTGTTCCCTCACAATTCATATGTTGAAGCCCTAGCCCCTGACATGACTGCGTTTAGAGATATAGCCTGTAAGGAGGTGATTAAGGTTAAATGAGATCATAAGATTGAGGCTATAATCCAATAATAGGATTGGTGTCCTTCTAAGAGGAAGAGAGAGTGGAGCCGTAGAAATGTGAGAATAGCTTCGGAATTGGGTGATGGGTTGAAGCTGAAAGAATATTGAGTTGCATGCCAGAAAAAGCCTAGATATATTTAAGGGCCTATTCGTAGAAATATAGACCTTACGGGTGATTCTAGTAAGGGTTCAGAAAATAAAAAGCAGAGTGATAATCGCTATCATTTTAGAGAACACACATATCGTTATGAATAGAATGTGGGTGAAAATGTGAACATAGTAGGTGATTCTTGTGAGGTCTCAGATGGAAATGAAGAACAGATAACTGGAGATTGAAAAAAGGTGATCCTTATTATGCAGTGGCAAAAAATTTGGCTGAATTGTGTTCTAGTGTTTTGTGAAAGGTGTAACTTATGAGTGACGAAACTGGATGTTTAGGAGAGGAGACTTCTAAGCAAAATATCAAAGATGTGGCTTTATGCCCTCCTTACTGCTCTCAGTAAAACATGAGAGGAGAAAAATGAATCAAAGAAGAAATTGTCAAGCAAAAATCAACCAGAATTTGAAAATTTGGAAAATTCTCAGCCTATCCATATTGGAAAACAAAGAGAAAGCATGTTCTAAAGAGAACACTAAGAGTGTGGCTAAACCACTGTTTGATAAGAAGATTTATACAGATGTGAACCATGGATTTAATCAGCCATTTCAGGAGTAGTGAGAAATAGAGTTCAGATTGTACCAGCAGAAATACTTCCAGTTTAAGATTAAAGGAAAATGTGAAAATAGTGTAGAATGAAGGAAGACTGCAAATATGTATTATCCTTTAAGAAAAGGGAAGAATGACCTAAAGACAATTCAGAAATCTTTAGGGCTGCCACTCCTACTACAGGCTAAAAGAAAAGGGGGATGAGGTGGAGGGGAGCTGAGGTGGTAGGGTAGGATTAGGGTGCAAGACTGCATCTTTCTAGGTTTTATCAGGCCAATCAGTCCTTGTAAAGAGCTGTGGGTACATGAAGGCTGGGGTGACCCTCCAAGCTGAAAAAATGGAACCATCCCACAAAACCGTAAGGGTAATATTGCCATTTTAGTGGGCCTGGAATGTAGATTATTGAACCAACAAAGAATATTCTTGAGCTTTCATATCTAATGGAGTTTGACTTGCTAGGTTTGGGTCTTGCTTGTAATCTCTTACCTCTTTCTTTCTTCCAATTTCTCCCTTTTAGAATAGAAATATCTATTCTATATCTGTGCAACCATTGTAACTTGAAACCATATAACTTTTCTGGTTTCACAGCTGAGAGGAATTTTACCTCAGGATGAATTATATCTTAAGTGTCACTCATATCCAGTTTAGATCATATTTAGATGAGACTTTGGGCTTTAAAATTTAGAGTTGATGCTAAAATAACCTAAGATTTCTGTGAGTGTTTTGATGAAGTGAGTGTATTTTGCATGAGAGAAGGACACACATTTTTGGAGGGGCAAGAAAAGACTGTATGGATTGAATGTTTATGTCTCAATCAAGATTCATATGTTGAGGTCCTAACTCCTAATGGGACTGTAAGGAGGGCCTATAAGGAGGTAAGGAAGATTAAATGAGATCATGAGGGTGGAACCCTAATTTAATAGGATTGGTGTCCTTATAGGAGGAAGAGAGACCAGATCTCTGGGTCTCTCAAAAGACAGGCATGGAGGAAAGGCCATGTGAGGATATAGAGAGACGGTGGCCATCAACAAGCCAAGATGGAAGTCCTCACCAGCAATGATACTGGCCCAAACTTTGATCTTGGGCTTCTAACCTACAGACTGTGAGAATCTAAGTTTATTGTTTAAACCACCACCATAAATTTCAGTCTATTGTATTTTGTTATGTCTGCCCTAGCTAACTAATACACTGATTGGGTATACTATCCACATGTTGAATTGAGACACTGAAAGTAATGTGTGAAATGAACTGGGAATTGGTTCACTTTTTTTTTGAGACAAAGTTTCCTTTGTCACTTAGGGTGGTGTTCAGTGGTGTCCTCACAGCTCATTGCAACCTCGAACTTCTGGGCTCAAAAGATTCTCCTGGCTCAGCCTCTTAAGTAGCTGAGACTACAGGTGTGTGCCACTACACTTGGCCAATTTTTCTTTTTTTGTTTGTAGGGACAAGGCCTTGTTCTTGCTCAGGCTGGTCTTAAACTCCTGGCCTCAAGCAATCCTCCCACCTCATTTTCTTTTAGAAGAAATGGCACACCAAAGTAATATAGTAGAGAGTTTCAAGCTAGGTCTGTGGTTTCCAACCTCACCAAAAGTTTGTTTTTCAAACTTGGCACAGAGTCAGATCATAAACGGTGTTGCTTTAGCTACAAGGAGCATGGAAAAGTGATGGCCAGAGAGCCTGGCTCTTGTTCAAGGATTCTAGAACCTTGATCTAACCTTGGTGGCTGTGATAGGGAGCATATAGTGATAGGTTCTCAAAGTTGAAAGTTAGTTTTAATTTTTGATAACATAAAAATATTAGATTGCTTGCCCACATGTATACAGACTTGTAAGTATCACCTTCATTTTTACTGAAAAAGGTTTTCATCTTGGAAGGAGTCATCTAGTCCAATAATTCTTAAATAATGGTCCAAGAGTAAAGACTTAAATGTAAGACCTGAAACCATAATAAGTCTGGAGGAAAATATAGGAAAAACTCCTCTGAATATTGGCTCAGGCTAATAATTTATAACTCAGATCTCAAAAGTAAATGAAACAAAACAATAATGAATAAATAGGAATTAATTAAACTAAAAAGCTACTGTATAGCAAAATAAATAATTGATAGAGTAAATAGATAACCTGCAGAATGGGAGAAAATATTCCCAAACTATGCATCTGACAAAAAATTAATATCCAGTGTCTATAAGGAATTTAAAAAAATCCACAAGAAGAAAATATATAACCCTATTAAAAGGGGGGCAAACAACATGAATGAGCATTTTTCAAAAGAAGATATATAAATGGCCAACAAACATATTTAAAAAAATGCTCAACATCACTAATCATCAGGGAAATGTAAATTAAAACCACAATAAAGATAAACCTTGACACCCTTCAGAATGACCATTATTAAAAGTCAAAAAACAATAGATGTTGGCATTGATATAGTGAAAAGGGAACACTTATACACTGTTGGTGGGAATGTAAATTATTACAATCTCTATGGAAAACAGTATGGATATTCCTCAAAGAACTATAAGTAAACCTACTATTCCGTCCAGCAATACCACTGCTGGATATCTACTCACCAGAAAATTAATCATTATATCAAAAAGACACATGCACTCATATGTTTATTGCAGCACAATTCACAATTGCCAAGATACGGAATCAACCTAAGCACTCATCAACTGATGAGTGGATAAAGAAAACACGGTTTATATATACCATGGAGTACTACTCAGCCATAAAAAGAATGAAATAATGTCTCTTGCAGCAACTTGGTTGGAACTGGAGGCCATTATCCTAAGTGAAGTATTTCAGGAATGGAAAATAAATGCCTTATAAGTAGGAGTTAAACATTGAGTATACATGATCATATTTATGGTATAACAGACTTTGGAGACTTGGAAGGAGGGAGGATGAAAGGGGGATGAGATGATCAAAAATTAAAAGCCCTGACTTCACCACTATACAATTCATCCATGTAACAAAAAAACCACTTGTACCTCCTAAGTCTATGTAAATTAAAAAATGGTTTAGTATTGGGGTGTTGTCCTGGCTGGGGTTCCTTTGGTTCTCACTCTTTTACATTATTATTCTATTTTCAAAGGCAGATTGGTGCATCATTGCCCTGGAGTTTGTCTTGCTGCCCTTGAGAATAAGGGAAGGAGGGAGGAAGCAACACACACACACACACACACACACACACACACACACACACGATCTAAATTTTCTGACTTGTTGGAAGTGGAGGCTGGGGATGTGGGAAGTTTGTGGTGTTGAGTTCCTACTGTCTCACCCTTTGGAAGACATGATGACCATTTCCATGCTGGGCCAAAGGACAGCAGTCAGTATTATAAGTCGGTTCTGACCTCTGAAGTTTCTTAGGAAAGCAATGGGAAGACATTTAAAGAATATGTTACCCAGACCTTGGGTGGTGTTCCCTCCGTATCATTGCCCCCACAATTATAAAAGTAAGATATTATCATAAAATAAAATCTGCATAATACAGAAAATTAGAAAGAAGAAGAAAAGAATCACCCTTAATCCAAGTATTCAAAGGCAACCTGGAGTATTTCTTTTCATTATTTTATATAGAGATTTTTTTCTTAGTTACATAGTCATATTTATATACATTTAAAAATTTTTAAAAATTTAACCATATGTTACAAGCATTTTACATTCTTTTTATTTCAGAATTTTACAGGGGTACATACATTTTGGTTACATAATTTACTTTTAGCATTTTATATTTTATCCTATAACCTTTGTAGACAATGCTTTATTGTATATAATATTCCATTGAATGCATATATCTCATTTTACTTAGTCATTCCATTTTTGGTCATCTGGTCAAAATTTTAAATACATGTTTTAATTTTTTTGTACAGTAACTTTTTCTCTATTTAGGATTATATGCTAGGATATATTTCCAGTGAATTTAATAGGTTGGAGGTTTGAACATTTAAAAAATCTTAATGTACTTTGCTGATTTGCTTTCCAAATGGATTAGAGCAATTCATGTTGTGTGATAGTGTTGGTTTCATCTTCTTTTCCCTTGCCTTGGCCATCATCACTTTGAAATACTTTTACTATCAGGTAACCCAAAATCTTTTCTTTTCGTTTATATTTCTTTAATTACTAGTGAGGCTGAACATTTCTTTTTCATATTATTATATACTAGTTGCGTTTCTTCTCTTCCTAATATTTGGTTACGCGTTCTTTGCCCTTAGATTTTTTTTACATCACTTAAAATTAAAATTCTTGATTTTTTTTCTCAAATTACAAAAGTAATATATACTTGTGATAACAAGGGAGACAATTCAGGGCAAAGACTCACAGAGGAGAAGCCCTCCTGCTTGTCTTTCCTCCCCTGCTGCCCAGCCAGTGGGTGTTAAAGGCATGGTGTGTCTCCCTGCCTTTCTCTGTATTTGTGCAGACAAATGCACTGCTTCCCAAAGATACAAAAGGGGGTTGGTTTTATGACCCAAACAGAGTCATGGTGCACATATTATTCTGTAATTTGCTTTGTTTTTCACCTAAAATATGTATAATATTATGGGCATAAGATCTTTAATAACATACATCTTTGGCACATTTGCTACAAATATTTCCCCAGTATGTCCTTGCCCGTTGGATGTAGTTGGACATTGTTGAGTGAGCAAATGTTCCACTGTAATTTCTTCCACTGATAAGGCAGGATTTGATAAATACTCAGCTCTGTTGTCTGCTGGCTTAAAAAAATTATCAGCTTTTAAAGAAACATTATTATTTAATCCAACTCTAAATTTATTTTTGTGTTGGGTGAGGAGGAAATGTTTAGCCAAACTGATTTTTTTTTACCTTTACCTTGCTTGCTAACCAACTGTCCTATCACTCTTTCTTGAAGGGGGTGAGGAAAAAAAAAACCAAAGAAACATTCCATTTATATAAAGCGCATGATGTCTCTTATTTGTGCATTTTTTTTTCAACACAAAACTAGTGGTACTATAATCAGAAGGCTCTTTTTCCATGGGAAGGAAGATTTTGCATTTGCCTGGAACTGGGTGGTTACACTGAGAATAACCTGACCCCCTCAGACTCCAGGTCTTTGCCTTGTCACATGAATATCACGGCGCTGTGGGAGCGTGGAGTCCGAGAAGTGCAGAGAGCTCCTGCTAACGAGTTCTCATTCATTTTCACTGTGTTGCTGTGAGGTGGTAGGGCCACACATGCACTCTCATTTTGCAGGTCTAGAGGCTGAGTCAATGTCAGTGATTCACTCGAGTTATTCCTGCTTCCCAATCTGATAGTTCATTATTTTATACAATTCTACCTGTTGTGGTGGTGTTCCTTCTGAGCCTCTTTTAGTGATGAATTTATCTTTCAAATTTCAATTCTGGTTGGTACTTTGATCACCACGTGGAGAGTCTCGGGAAGGTTGCCTAGAATTGAGGGCTCTTCCTGGAGCATCGTTGTTATTATTCGACAAATGTTTATTGTGTGCCTGCTCTGTCTGAGGCACTATGCTAGATGTGGAAAACACAAGGTGAATAAAATGCTTTTCCTCTCCTCGAAGAACCACTCTCATTACTTTAGCACTGCTGTGCGTACTGTTACTTACTTTAGACCTTGCTAAAGGATGCTGATATTTTGTGTTGCACTCACTCTGCTGCCTTGACCCCAATGCCAGGGGATGCTGTTTTCTGCCCAGCAAGTCTTGTGAGTGCACTGAATGCTGAATCCTATTCAAAGAACTACTATAAGGTATTTAAAGCACCTGAGGACTTGACCGATGCATATTTTATAAGCTAAGATGGTCTTGGAGATCTCTGGTGTCAATGTCTTCCTTTTCTAAATAACTATACATTTTGGCCCTAATGTCTTTTCCTTTGGACAATGTAGGTACTCATTTGGTCAACCAGGATCTAAAAATAAACCTGGAAACTTTGAGAATTTCTTTCCTCCCCTTGGCTGATTGATGTGTGTTTTTGTGTATTCCAAACTGCGCTGTGTAACTATTTACTTTTGCATTATGTATAGCACTTAGCAACCGACAGTGGAAATGAAAGCTAAGAGCACAGGCAGGCCCCAGCCAAGGCCCAGGGGTGGGGGTGGGGAGCTGGTTTGCCCAAGTCTCAGAGCATTCTCCTGCCCCCACCCATCCCGAACTCTCTGGCCCTGGGTTCGGCCTTGCTGGCCTCTAGTTCCTGCTTTTTGCCTTCTCTGCTAGTAGACCAGTGGGGACCAGAAACAGGGGCAGGAAGGACCCTTCCTTCCCCTACCCCTTAGCACTTGAGATTTCCGTTTATAGGTCAGTGTGGGTGCGGTGAGGGGAAGGAGCTCAGGCTTTGGCCACCACTGGTGTCTTGGCACTGGTGACAGTCCTGTCGGGTCAGAGGCACTGAGACGCTATGTCTTATTTGGAACTCTAAATGCATTTCCATAAAAGAAGGTCACAAAGTTGTGGCTAAATTGTGCAGGACCCACAGGACAAAACTATGTGATTCCTCAGGAATGCCCCCTTTAGGGTGACATGAGTCAGTGCTTACAACTTTGGTGTTAGGGGAGAACACATTCTAAATTCTAAACATTCCGGGTTAAGAAGAAATTTAGAACATGATCAGCTTGCGAGTCAAGTGACTGGCTATGAAGCCAAAAATTGGCTTATTCCCACATGGGACTGTCCCTTTGCCTGAGGCTTTGGAGGGAGCTGAATGTGCTTAGCCCTTCTTTCCTCAGCCCTCTTCTGTAGCTCTAAGAATAGTTCTCTGATTTTTAGAATAGAAATTGTACTAAAAAATTCACACCTTGATTTTACCAGAAGGAGGGAGGGAGAAAGACCTTGGGAGTATAGATTTAATTCCTTGATCACTGCCTTTTAGAAAAGAATGCAAAACCAAATACATCAAGGCCATTGTGAAAGGCTCTTTTTATTTCCTTAAGAAATCAAACTTCTGTTCTTTTTAAAAGACTATTGTGTGCCTCTTATTTTTAATGCATTTTGGGAACAGATTTGAAGACTATTTCTGTGAATATATATATATATATATTTTTGGCTGTGGAAATAGAATTTTTTTAAATAAAAAGTTTCTTTGAAAGTTAATTTATTTCGTCTTTCTTTAGTAGAATCATTTTTTTAAGGGCTTGAAAGCATACATCAGCAGTATGGAATAATTAAATGGTACTTATTTGGAAAGGAACAAAGTCTGTGCAGTTGCTTGCATAGTTTTCACAGAAGGGGATGAAACAGTGAAAGACTCAAACCCTCCAGCCTCTAGGTGATTTTTTTTCCCCAACCTCAGAAGGGTTGGATCCACTTGACACAGGAAGCAATTGTAGGACAGCGGTTTGAGTAATAAGAGAAGGCTTCTGGATTTGGCTTAACTGTTTTCTACATATTGAAAGTCAAGATGGTCTATAGAAACTCTCATAATTCTATGGCATTTCCATCTTTTGCAGAGTACATGCATTACACAGGGGCTGCTACCTCCTCTGCAAGAATAAAGAGCTGCAGAAATACCTACAGCTGTAGAATGTAGGGGAAGAGGAAGCTAAGCTTCAACAGTTGCAGACAGGGAAAGAAGTCTCAGAAGTTGGTGTGTCTGCCGTGGTATATGGAATTAACTAGTCCTGAGGGGTCAGTGCAGGACCCTAAAGGATTGGGGCATAATACACAATGAGGACAAGAACAGGGATGTGTCCACACAGCTGAGACACTTTGTGGCACCACCCATGGCTAAGGTTGTCCCTCGTTAAAGAGGATTTTATACTGTCGGTATACCCATATGTTGACAGTTTTAAATGTATTGTGTAAAAATATATTTATGCTTAAGTTAACCATTTAGTAAATTGTTGTTTTAGATTGGGCTCTATCAGTGGTCAAAGACTAGGATGTCACTCAAAAATTTGAGTGAAAGAGGCTCTTGTAACAATGACTAGTACCATCATGGATTCATACCTCTCTATATGCCAGACACTGTTCTGAGTATATTATCTCAGGAATCTTCTCTCCCATCCCAATAGGTAGTGTGCTATTATCCCTATTCTGCTGAGGAGGAACAGTTTAGCAAATGTGCCCTAAGGCACGTGGGTGGTAAGTGGGAATCAAGCTTCACACCCAGGAGGTCACTCTGGAGCTATGATCTCTAACCACTGTTCCACTCTGTCCCCGGGAAGGATTCCATGGCCGTAGAATCAAAGCAGCAAGGCCTCATGCGATCCAAAACAAAAGACTGGAAAATTGGGAATGTAGTCATTTTCTTTCTCAGAGGTCATGTGGTCTCTACTTAATTAGCCTCTCTCTTTTTCTCTCTTTTCTTCTTATGTTTCTTCATTTGGCCCCTAAATGGTCGACCAAATCCATAAGGCTGCAGCCTGAGACTTCAGTTCCCCCCATCTCCTGGCTCAAATTTGTAAGAAAGAGATTCCTATTTGTCCAGCTCGTTGAGTCAGGCAACACAAGCCATTGGAGCCTGGCCAGCAAGACAATTACCTGCCTTTGGGTTGGCCGTCCATCCTCGGTCCATCAGTGGCCATTCCCAGCACCGTTTCCTTGAGCAGGGGATTGTGGGAAAGGCAGTGCACCCTGGAATGGGAAGTAGTTCATAGCAGGAAAGTAACATCTCAGGTGCAAACTGATTCTATACTTTGATAAACATTTTTGTCATCTTTATAAAGCCTCAACTTAAAAGAATCTGTATCCATAATCTGTATCTGTATGTATAATCTATATCTCTTTAGGTTGCAAGTGATGGAAACCAAATTCAAAGGAGCTTAGAAAAAAAATCATTAATTAATTGGTTCATGTAACTATAAAGGCAAAGCCTTGCCTCCTGGATCCAGGTCTCAAGCAGTGTCATCAGAAATCTGTCTCTTGCCATCTCTTGGCTCTGCATTCCTCTGGATTGGTTTCATCCTCTGGCAGGCCCTCTCGTCATGATATTAAGGTAGCACCAGAAGCTCCAGGCTTATCTGTTAGCTGAGCCACTCCAGCAGAGAGCTTTTCTTTCCCCATAGCTACAGCAGAATTCTCTCTCTGAGAATTGACTCTCATTGCCCCAGCTGGGTTACATGCTTATCTCCCAACCAAACATGGTGGCCAACCTGACTGGTCAGGCCTGGGTCATTGCCCATCTCTGGAGAAGGGTTAACTCCCCCACCCCATTAAAGCATATGGACTGGGAATGGAGAAGTGTGGTCTCCAGTGACAGTTGGCATGTTATTAATAATACCAGAAGAAATGGGAATGGATATTGTCTAGGCAAAGATAACCCATGTCACTACTGAACACTTCCAGGTTTATTACAAATAAATGGGCACACATAATCAATAATTTGGGGCTTAAGAAAAGCAGACTGGGTCACAGGCTTCTTCTTATTTGTGTGTGATAAATCTAAAGACTTAGGAAATCCACAGTGATGGGAAAGGCCTAGATCTTCCATGTTTTTAGATCATAATCCTAGATCCATAATAGATGCTATTTTGTATTAAAGTTTCCATCTTTTTGAGAAAACCAATCACAGGATGGTTTTGTCTTTAATTTTTGATCTAGTAAGAGGATAAGACTTGAAGCGCTCTTATTAGGTGTCCTCTATTTGAAGTCTAAACTGTTCTAGCATTGAAATGACTTTGGTGAATTATATACAGGCTTTGTGTAAACCCTCCACAGTGCCTAGGATTTAAGACCCAGTTTATCAGCTAGTGACTAAAATGCCCAGATTATTAATCAGTGACCTTAATACCCAATGGGAAATAATTGCTTGCTTTTTAACTATATCATCAGGAACTTTGAGTCCTGTGGAGGTTAAACCAGCAAGTCTTCATGCTTGCAGCTACAGATTGATTCTATGCAACCTTAGTTCGTGTGTGTGTGTGTGTATGTGTGTCTGTTTGTTTGCAGATACAACTTTGTGCTAATGAATTGCTATTTCTCTTTACTTACTCTATCTGCTACAAAGATCTCAGATGTTCTTTGGAATAAATTATTAGCTTATTTTGCCTCTCACAGTTTTTTAGAGAGTTGTCTTAATTTCTTTCACTTATTTAACATTTTATATTTATGGGTTAAAAAAAGTCCCTTCATATGCCAAAATATGTTTCTTCTTTATTGACTTTCATGTAATGGTGCAATTGTTATTTCATTACATGCTGTTTTAAGGTTTTTCAATTGCAAACAACAAATGCCCATTCTGGCTAGTTTAAGCAGAAAGGGAGTTTTTAAAAGGATATTAAGGAGCTCACAAAATTTCTGGGAGGACCACAGTCAGACTTGGAGACCATGCAGCCAGGAACACTCCACGAATTATATCACGGCTGGCTCTATGGAGACCCCAGTGTGGCCACCACTGAGCACAGGCCCCTCTGCTCATACACCAAGTGGGTTCTGTCTGGTGGGAGGCCCCATCACTGTTGCCTCAGAAAGCTGGGCATCTCTGCCATCTAGTACCAATCCCCACCATAGTGAATTCCAAGTGGTACCTCCTTCTTTATGTTACTCTCTTATGAAAAGACATTTTGCTCAGACACTGCCAATTGGTGGAGCTCAGGCCAGATGCCCGTGCCCCAGGTGAAACGTAGGCTGGGGAGGGAAATTTCTGACTTCCATCTTGCGGAGGTGTGGATTCCTGCAGGAGGAGATTCTTAAATGTGGGAGATGTGACAGACCACTATACATACCCCAAAAAGGGGCCTCATCTTACCTCCGGATACTTTGTTGTTCTAAAACAGTTATTACCATTCTAAGCCAGAGAGCTGCTCCTCACTGAGTGTGATCTGAATGATCCCAGGAAGGACCTGTGGGCCTGATGCCATATGGGAAATTCATTACTTTTCATCAAGTGGAAATCCAGTTCCCTCTTACCGCCCACCTCTTTCCTGGCCTCGGGTACTCATCAGTATCAGCTAAAGCAGTCCCCTTCCCTCCTTTGCATGAAGGCAAGGGGGTGCGTCTAAAAAGCAAAGATGGGGCATCTGATACTCAGAGAGAGTAACCAACCTGCCCCAAATCAGACAGTTTGTAAATGATTACAACCCAAGTCTGTACCCAGAGTCCATTCCCCTAACAACTCTGCAGCACTGCCTTTGGAGTGAGGCATGCACTCTGACGTCAGGGTCTTCCTCAGCCCGTAGTGTATGGCACAGGGCCAGCTATAGTGTAGGTGAAGAGGGTGAGATTTACCTTGTGTCTCTGCCACGACTATGTCCCTGATGGATGTGGCTTATGTCCACAGAAGACATTTTATATAACCAGGGTATGATTGTTATTAGTTGCAAATGGAAGCTTTAAAGACATTTGCTGGAATCTTCAAATGACATGGTTTGCTTTACAGTATAATTTATGATTAGATGGATTTATCTTAAAACCTGAATGGAGAGGTGGGATGGGGGTTACATATGCAGCAAAGCCAGAGGAACACTGGGGGCTTGGAGGATGGTGAGAGTACACTGGGCCAGGGGATCATTAAAGGCTTCACCAGAGGGGATGCCAGGTGAGATGGGCACTGAGGGAGTGTCTGGCAAGCAGAGGAGCTTAAGAGTTAAGAGCACGGGCTCTAGGGTCTGACTGCCAGGGTTTCAATCCTGGTGCTGGCTTGCTAGCTGTGCGACTATGGACAAGTTACTTAACCCTTCTGAGCCTTTGTTTCTTAAAAGAGAATAATGACAGTACCTACCTCGCAGTGTTAGGGAGATTATTTGAGACCATGCATGTGAAACTATTAGAGCTGTGCCCAGCCCATAGTGAGCACTCAATAGATGTTAGCTATTAATATTTTCTTAACAGGCAGAGAATGGGGTAGGGTGTGTTTGGGGAGGGGAGAGGTGGCAGTTGTGGGCTGAGGACATGTATGAGCAGCAGGGGGTGGCGAGGCACAGGAGCAGCTATGTAGCTCGTCCGGCACCAGTCCACACGGCTCCTCTCCTCTGAGCATGTGTTTTCCAAGGAGTCTCCCCTTATTGATTTGCTTCCCCAAGGGGGAGTTGAAGCCAAGTAGAAGCAAGTCCTGATGCACCCAGCAGTATGTTTCTAAGTGTGCATGAGTAAATTGGCCTCCGGTTTCTCAATCTGTGTCTTGAGCATTTAGTTGACGTGAGTTGGTCCCTCAGGTCTCATCACCCCTGAGCAAACTGACTAAAGTCAAATTCCTGAACGTGCAGAGCTGAAGACCAGGACTTGGACCCGTGGTGGCCCCTCGCAGGCACAGACATGGTGGGGCCTCCCTGGAAACACAGAGCTCGCCCTGCTCTTTCTCTCCCCACCTTGTTCTTGCCTCTAAACTTTCATAACTGCAACTGTGTCCCGAACACCTGGTGGGATTGAGCAGAGGCTGGCACACTGAAGGAGGGTGCTCATGAAATGTTTCTTAAATGACCTAGTGAAGAGTGCTTGCTGCTGGCGATGCAATGGGCAGGGGACTGGGGTGGGAGGGGACTAGGGCGGAAAGGGCCCTGCCCTGGAAGCAGGGCTCTGAGTCCTGCACTTTTCCCCACTTACTATGTGCCTTCGGACAAATCCCTTCCCTGAGCCTCAGATGCCTTATCTGTGCATTGAAGATGAAATCTGAAGGCAGAAGACTGCTGAATGTCCTCTAGTGTCTCTACACCCTGACATTTATGCCCTAACAACGTCACCCCCAACAAGGGTTAGGGGTATTATGGCACATGTTTCCTTCCATGGAACCCAAGGAGAGCTACAGGGTAGGTTCTGCCTTCTTCTGTGCTCTAATTGCTTCGTGTTGGCTTTTCTTGATGCCGCATTTGAAACGTAAGCTGGGTTGTTCAGGTCGAGTGGCAGTGGTGGGAAAGTGGATAGACACAATCATTATGTAGTATCCACTGTGCCCATCACAATGCCGAGCATTTAAAAGGTGCTCAATAAACATTTTTTAAATTGAATTGGATGTTATAGTCTAGCAATCAACTAATTCAAATCACATTCTTACTCTAAAGACATTATTTACTTCATTTACCATATAAGAATAAGAGAAACACAAACAAAAATTAAATTGGCTATTTTGAAAAACAGAGGATATGTTTTAAGAGCTATTAGTTTTGTTTTGGAGTTGCATTTATCTAGTAATGATTCATGTTAGTTTATTCTAAGGTGCTTTATTATTTAGAAATTATCATTCCCTCTGCTCCCCCCACCTTCAGCTGCATGAGATAGAAAATTAAAAATTGATTCTGTTTTAAAATTTAGGCTCCCACAGCCCCACTTTGCAAGAGTTAGTGATGTTGATACTGTTAAGTTGCCATTCCTATGTTAATACTTTGGATAAATACCGTTCATCTTTATTATTCTACCCTTTCTTCAATGGGGCATTCATTTCTCATCTGAGATTAATGTGGGAATCTATTACACTAGCCAGGAAGTGAACATCTTATTCTTATATGTACAAGAATTCCAAAAGCTCTCATTGTACATACAGAAAAGTGAAACAAAACACGCACATAAAAACACCCAATTTCCACTTGTTCAAAGCTTCCTAGAAGGTTATGGTTGCGATGTATTCCTATGCCTTCCTTCATGGATGCATAGACTGGTAACACAGTCTGGAAACAATTTGCCTAAACAAGCTGAAACATGCGCAGGACTTGGCTTTCTCCCCTGGATCCAGTGTGGCCTTTATATATAGAGTGCTGTTAATTCGCTGGCTCAATCAGAAGGTGTCAGCTAGAGGCCTGCAGACACGCTTTATTTGACTTGTAGTGTTTTTAAAACTTTAAAAATTTGTTGCTACTTCAAAAAAAAGAGGATATTTTATAAAAATGTGGATTTCAGCTTCTTTTGAAAATCACAATATCAGCACGTAATACCGTGTCCAATTCCTGCCTGGCAGCATTGGGTGAGCTGAGCAAAGCCTGTTCTCTCTAGAGAGGACACTGGTCCTCACTGCACACTGGTCCCCTGGGATCCCCACCCCTCCGTCTGGCACATATACTGCCTGCCTTCACGTGCCCACAGCCCTGCCTGGCCTTATAAGCATTTTCGGTTTTTGCTGTTGCTATAAAATATGCATATCATAAAGTTTACCATTTTAACCATTTCTGAGTGTGCAGCTCTGTAGCACTAAATACATTCACATTATTGTGCAACCGTCACCACTGGCCACCTCCAGAACTTTTTCATCTTCCCCAACTGAAATCTGTACCCATTAAACAGCTCCCCATTTCCTCCTCCCCCCAGCCCCTGGCTGCCACCCTTCTACCTTCTGTGTCTATGAATTCGACTACTCTAGGTGCCTCATGTAAGTGGCATCATGCAGTATTTGTGCTTTTGTGACTGGCTTATTTCACTTATCATAATGTCCTCAAGGTTCATCCATGTTGTAGCATGTGTTAGAATTTCCTTCCTTTTTAACGCTGAATAATATTCCACTAATGTATAAATGGCATTTTGTTTATCTGTTCATCTGGCGATGGATACTTGGGTTGCTTCCACTTTTCGATATTGTGAAAATTGCTGTCGTGAACATGGATGTATTAATACAACTACCTGAATCCCTTAAGCATTTGCGTTGTTGACAAATTTCTCAACAATGTCCCTGCTATGTCCTTATAACTCCAGCTTTTCTTTCCCTCAGTGATTCTTCAAAGGCTAAACATGCCAAGATTGGCTTAAGGTTAATGAATTGACTTTTGAGAAGCATTGGAAAACATTCTTCAAGACATCTGAAGAAAATGACTTAGATTCTTTAAAATTGTAAAACTATTTACTGTGGGATTTTCAAGATTTAATTTTACTTTAATAAAAATATCTGGAAATAACATTTTGTGATTTATATGTTCTTGAATTTAGTTATGAAAACTTATTTGAGAAAGAAATTTGCAATGTGTTTGATTTTCTTGATCCGAATGAAGCTTGTTCATCTTGCCTTGTGTGCTATGTATGCTAATCAGACCTTTTTGTTGTAAGTGTTGATAAAAGGGAAATATGAAAATCATTTGTTTTATTTCCAAATTTTCAGGTGGCATTAAGCTAGAAAAAGTGTGATTTTTTTCACTGAGTGTTAAATGGAAAGGTCAAAATAGAGTTTTTGCTCTTCATTTTGAGAGATTGCTATTTCTGATTTGCTTTTTACTAACGACAACATCAGCCTAAATGTCATTATCTGACATGGCATATGGCAACTCAATTTTATTGTGTGAACAAAATCTTGATGTCAACTTAGAATTTTGGATATTTAGGTAGACACTGGGCTACAATTTGTATTGCTAATATTTATTTAGCATTTTAGACCAATGGTCACCTTGAAATTAAGAGTACAGCTAACGTTGCACAGGGAGCATTTAAACTTTTCAAGAAAACAAACGGTTTTCAAGTACTTACAGAAATTGAAAAATATAAATTTATAATTTGACCTGCAAATCACAAATCCTTCTATTCCTTAAAGCTGAATCCCCCATAGTTCCTCTCCTACTACGTAAGATTTGTTTTAGAGCCTAGCTCTAGTTTTAGTGTTTTCTTAAAAACTTTATGATTGCATTTCTTTAGAAGTGTTTTATAATATAGACTTTTAAGATACTGCAGCAAACCTTTGTCTGAATTACTGAATTTCTGCTGTAATTACTTTTAATTGTTTTCAGTGTGTTTGCAGTTTTAAGAGAACATGCCAGTCATGATGTATGGGGGAAAATTGTTCATTTCAAACTGGCTTGACCATTGAGTCATATTTTCAAGTATCCACTCTGTATCTTGATACAGACATATTATCTCTTGATAAGGATTTGGTTCTCCCTATTTACTTATTTTAAAACTAATACATTTACATTTTAAGACATGTAGGGAAAAAAATTTCTTAAAGTTAAGATCCAACATTTCCTGTCTCATCAAAGTGTGTTGTAGTTGGCAATGTTCTTTTCTATCTGCTCTCCACCCTCATCCTTTAAAGGTATTTTGTGACTTTATGAAGGAATTGACTTTCCTGTATTAAGTCTTTGGTGCCTTGGATTGTTGATGTAGCATGGATTTAGCAAAGGAAGTCATCTTTACTACTCATCACTGTTTTGTTTGTGACCTACGGATATCTAGCTCAAATTGCTTGAGCAAAGTAGCTCAAAAACTGAAAATTCTAGGATTCCCACTGCCTGAACCCATCCAGAAGCCAGAGGACAGGTAACCTAGGTAATTTAGTATATGAAGGTCAGTCTCCAGGGACCTGGAAGGACAAGTAGAGATCAGCTCAGTCTTCTTTCTCACTCTTGGTTTTCCTCTGACCTAGTCTTACAGCAGATCTTAGATGTATTCATATCTTCCTACTACTTCTACCCCAAACACAGACTGCACGTCTTTTGCTGTCTCACACCACATGCCCTTACCCGGGGTACAACAGATGGTTGTGTGGGAGGCACCATCCACGTTTTGTGAATGGTGTCTTCTGAAACTGTGCGGTTCATGGCCTGTTTTGTGGCCCTGCTTTTGCAGTGCATTGTGACTTGTGTTGGCTGCTGGCAAGGGTGGGAGAGTCCAGGAAAAGAAGAGACAAAGAGAGAGAGTGAAGACTCATCATGCCGTAATTTAAAATTAGGAAATAATGACCTTGTGATGATGAACCACAGAAAGCACAAACACAAGAGCAAGAAGTAATACAATCACCCTGCACTTAAGCACCCTTGTGGTTGGAACTGGGCGTGGGGGCCCCTGGTTGTGACTAAGAACCAGGGCTCACAAGGTTTGTTATGCAGATGCATGAAATATAATAGGTGGAAAATGCTCACAGACTACCCAGGGCAGTGTGCATAGAAGATGTGATAAATGAACCAATTTTTTTGTTTTTCATTATTTTTTACCTCCTGTGCTAGTTCCTTTTTGGTCCCTAACTCTTAGTCTTACCTTTTTTAATGTCTTAGACGATGGGACTTAGGTAAGCTAAGGCCGTAAGTGTAGGTAAGCTATCCGTGAATTACCAGTCTTCTCAGATCCCTACACATACTTGACTTCCAGCTGTGCCCATGTTTTTCAGTGTTTCTCAGGAAGTCATCTACTACGTTGGTATGTGTCCCCTCAAAATTCATGTGTTGAAGTCCTAACCCCTAGTGCCTCAGAATGTGACTGTCTTTGGTGATAGGGCCTTTAAAAAGGTGATTAAGTCAAAATGAAGTCATCTGGGCAGGCCCTAATCCAGTACAGGTGTTCCTGTTGGAAGAGGCAATCAGGGTACAGGTGCACACAGAGGGGAGCTGATGTGAAGGCAAAGGGAGAGGATGGCCAGCCATAAGCCAGGAGGGAGGCCTTAGTAGAAAACAGCCTGGTGGTCGGTGAGAAGCCAGTGTGAGTGCTCTTGAAAAGTCACCTTTGTCCTTCAGCCTGTTGGCCTTGTTTTGGACTCATCCTTTGGGCTGTATTCACCCCATAAGATTCTTGTTTGAGTACACGTTTGGATCTTTGGATCAGTTGTCTGCCCTTTGGTGCTTGCTCACACTGTTAGGTAGATAGTTAGGACCTCCAGCTTTTCTCGGTACAATGGTTCCCTGTTTTGGTGCTGTTTCCAGCAATTGCTCCACCTGGGAAGAAGGATAAAGGCAGGCACTCCACTTTGGTGCTACGCCACCCTTAATCATCTCCCAGCAACTGCTACACCTGGGGAAGGAGGCAATGGTTTAGCAATCTGGAAATTCCCCAGCCCAGGCATAATAAGATTTAGCAAGTGACCTAGAGTAACCTAAGGGTAATTAATATACTATTAGCTTGATTCTGCATTGTGCTTCACCCCCTCAGATGGGCTTCCTTAGAGGGAGCGAGCTCATGTACACAGATGAAATTTTGGGGACACCTGTTGATCATTTGATAACATCCTACACCTCCCAAGAGCTGGCCTCCAGACTGGGCTAATAAAAGGAAACAATACAAGAAGTCGGAAGTGAGTGAGTGGGTCAGTCAGTAAGTAGGTCAGTTGGTTGGTCGGTCAGTCAGTCTATCTGTCTCTCTCCCCTCGCGGAGACAGATCTGTTTTATTCTACAATAAGGAGCTACTCCTGTGAAACTGCTCCCTGCCTGAGGTTACTCTGTGGTATCAGCTTTGTTGGTGATTTTTCCAAGAAAGGAATCAGAGGACCAAGATAATAGTCTGGACTTGACATTTTGGTGTGTCTGGTCATTCTTTGACAAAGAGCACACCAAGAACCAAGGGCAGACTGCCACCCTGAGAGCTTTGGTGCTGAAACCTGGGATTCTGACAGCTTTGGTGCCGTGACTCAGATTCTGACAACATGACCACTGTTCTTATTAAAGGTACGGTAACAAATGTCTGGGTTTGCCCAGGACCTGGGATGCAGAACCTTCGGTGCTAAAACTGGGACACTCCTATGCAAACTGAAATGAGTTGTTCAGGTGAATAAGAGGGAAGCTTTGGCAAGACTTACTTCAACTTTATTAAAAGGTGACTGGTCTATGAGAATGTTATAAATACTGTTATAATTATTATCTTTTAAATATTTATGTATATATCTTTAGAAACCATCTTGAAATGGGCGCTTCCACCAGCAGATGGGTCAAATAATGAAAAAGCAAGCTTGAAAAACCTTTCAGTTCCATTATCCTCTACTTAGTTTCATTTTAACAAGAATATTTTCTTGGCTTGGGTTTGTATAAATGATTTCATACATTTCAGGGTGTACATGTTGAGTAATTATCTCCCTCAGTATTCTAAGCATTTGCTTCAGTTAATTGAACCTTTTAATGAACCTACAAACAATACTTGGCAATGTCTAAAATACAAAATTGGAGCTAGTTCCTAGTCAGTGGGTTTTAGCTGGTCCAAACCCAACAGATGCTCAAAACCTAAATACAAGACTAAGTTGATTTCTCCTTCATAGCCTCATTCTGGGCAATTGGGAAAAAATGAGGTCCTTCGGTTCTTCCAGTTGAGTAAGGAGGGCTCCTGCCTCACCACCACAACACTTGTTCTTTGTTCACATCTCGCTGGCCCACCTTAGTTCTTTAGCCCAAGCTGCCCACCACACTCAGTTCTGCCTCCCCCATTCCATCTGCCATCCTCCAGCTCTCTCATTCTCCTCTGTGCCTTCCTTGACTGGGCAGGAAGACATATTGGTTACATTCCCAGCTCCTTTTGACCCGTGTACCACCCCCATGTCACATGACCTGGGCATAACTTGATACTTAACCAAACATTCGTTACTGCTAAGGCCAGTGCAGGCCAAAGTCTGGGCTAACTTCTATGTTAGTTTCCTAGGGCAACTGTAACAAATTACCACAAATTGGGGGGCTTACAGCAACAGAATTGTATTCTCATATAGTTCTGGAGGTTAGAAGTCTGAATTCAAGATGTCATCAAGGCCATGTTCCCTCTGAAGTCTCTAGGGAAGAATCCATCCTTCTCCCTAGCTCCTGGTGGTTGCCAGCAATCCTTGGCATTCCTTATCTTGTGGACATATCACTCCAATCTTTGTCATCATCTTCATATAGCATTCTTCTCTCTGTATGTCTTTGCATCCAGATTTCCCTCTTATAAGGATAACAGTCATTGAGTTAGGGCCCTCCTAATCCAGTGTGGGCCTGTCTTAACTGATTACATCTGCAAAGACCCTATTTCCAAACAAGATCACATTTACAGGTACTGGGAGTTAGGACTTCAACATACCTTTTTGGGGCATAAAATTCAACTCACAAGAACTTTTTAATAATAAATCCCATTAAGAAGAGCATTTAATGGGACTTGGAGATGGCTCAGCTGCACACTCAGGATGTTAACAGTTGCTAGCTTTGAGGCACAATAGGGTAGTGGAATTAGTACGGGAAGTGGAGGCAGATGTGTTTAAATCTAGCCCTATTAGCCCAAGTCACTTACCTTTTCTGATCCCCAATTTCCTTGTTTATAAAATGATCACAATATCTACCTTACAGAGCTGTTGTGAGAGTCTTGTAAGACAGTTTACACAAAGCATCTGGCACAGTTCCTGGGACAGACTCAGTGCTCAATTAATGTTATCTCCCACTTCCCATTTAAATTAAGCTGATTTCATATAAATACAGTTGCAAATTTCATACGTTCTTCATAGAATTTCAAAGTAAAAACTGTCTGGCTAACATTGAGGTTGTTAGCTAGTCTGCACATCACTGAAGTTTTGTATCAAGAGTGATTCTTTTTGGATGCAAATAATTTTGGAAATGCAGTAGGAAATGGCTTTCATCCTGAAGGGAGTGGTGGAATGTCCATCCCTGAAAACTATAGATAATCAAATACCCAGGCTCATTTAGAAACAACTACCTTAAGGATATGGTTAGAGTTGATTAAGCCTGATGATTTCTTGTCACTCTGGGCCCATCTATCTTATTCTCAGGAATTTGTAATGTACTTAGGGGCAGAGTTTATTTCATTTTATTAACTATCACATCAATTAGGAATAGTGTTTGACTGCTGGGAACAGAAATGACCTCAGCGGCTCAAAAGCATAAGAATTTATTTTTTTCTTAGAAAAAGTATCTATAGGTAGACCAGGGAAGGTATGGCTGTGTCTTGGTCATCAAGGACCCAGAACTCTTCTGGTTTTCTGTTCCACCTGTATTGTATACTTCTATTCTTTAGATAGCCTTATAGTCCTAAGATGGCTGTTGGAGTTTGAGCCATCACATCTATGTAGGTAGAAAGAGAAAAGAAGAGGCCAAGGGCCATGCCTCCCAGCTGAGTCAATCCCCTTAAAGATCTTAAACTAAGGGCTGGGCGTGGTGGCTCACGCCTGTAATCCTAGCACCCTGGGAGGCCGAGGCGGGCTGATTGCTCAAGGTCAGGAGTTCAAGACCAGTTTGAACAAGAGCAAGACCCTGTCTCTACCAAAAATAGAAAGAAATTAATTGGCCAACTAAAAAGTATATAGAAAAAAATTAGCCGGGCATGGTGGCACATGGCTGTAGTCCCGGCTACTCGGGAGGCTGAGGCAGGAGAATCGCTTGAGCCCAGGAGTTTGAGGTTGCTGTGAGCTAGGCTGATGCCACGGCACTCTAGCCCGGGCAACAGAGTGAGACTCTGTCTCAAAAAAAAAAA
>CAUYRT010097421.1:0-38252 GCA_963574885.1 Lepilemur ruficaudatus
TCCAGAGAAGAGGCCACTGCGTGTTGGCGCTCTGAGACATGGACCCTAACTCAAGTTAGTTGGTAATAAACTCCTCTTGCCAATTGCAGCCTCAGTGACTTTGTCTTTCTGTTTGGTGGTACTGCGTCTCCCGATCTAACAGCATGACTATATCTGTCTCAGATTTACAAAAATGGAGAAATAAATGAAATGCAACTTAACAAATGTAGTTTTGTGTAGATAATATCTTTCAAAGGATAAAGCTTGCAGTGGCAAAATTGCGCAAAGGAATACTAGTGGGGAAAATGTTGGGACACAGGAGAGTAGAGCTTTCTAAGTTCTGGTCCAACCCTGAGAGTTCTGGATCAATGCTGCTTCTTATATTAAGGAACTAACAAACCCTAACAGCCTCACATCATCCACTCGACACCTGGGTAGTGAATGTCACCTACGTGTCAGATGCTATTCGAAGGGGCAGGAAAACAGTGCTGGATAAACAAAAAGTCCTGCACTCGTGGTGCTTAGTCTAGTAAGGGAGGACAGACAGAGCAAACACATATATATCAGGCCATGTCAAGCGACATCAAGGAAAATAGAGTTTGGTAAGCCGGTTGCCGGGGAGGTGGGGGAGTGGAGGGTGTTGTCAACGAAGGGCTTTCTGAAAAGGTGACATTTGAATCAAGACTTAAAGAAAATGAGGGAGAAAGTCATGTAGACATCTGGAGGGACTCCAGAAATACTGAGTTACAGAATATATGCTTTTCAAAATAGGAAGATGATTCATCTTCTATATTATCATAAACTTTACTTAAGCTAACATATTTATGAGCTCATGATCTGGGCAGACTCCAGGATTATAGAATAAGCACAGGGTCTTGATTTCTTAATGGAGCTATGGGAACTCAGGTGAAATCTCTAACCCATTGATTGACAATGAGGTAAATCCTGGATTTGGGCACAATACTTACTTTTGCTGCCTCAAGAACACATCTTGGTTTGCTGCACATCCTTGTGGTCAACATATTTTTAGTTCACTTTGGGATTCGGTCTTTCTTGGCAGGGTTTCTCAGCTACTTTCATTTCCTATCTGCTGACATCCTGATGAGCATGATTTATAAATATTAAAAATAAGGAGGTGAGACTGGATGCAAAGAATCTACCAACATATGTCAGAACCTCCGACGAGTTCCCAGTCAAACTAGAGCATGTGTTTCAAATACCGGTGAATTCTCTACCTCTAGGACAATGTCCGACACTTAGTCAGCACTCAGGGACTATGTGCTCAAAAAATGTTTGTAAAAGACTTGAATAAAGCTACACTTCTGTGCTGTCTCAACTCGAAATAAAAGCTATGCCTAAACAGAAGAGCCTGGTGTGAGTGTACGTGGGTGAAGGCGTATGGGTATATGTTAGTAAACAGGAAGTTTTCTCTCTTTTATGAGAAAGCATGGCAGCTGCTAGCTGAGCTCCTAACAGGGAAAGCTGCTACTTTTACATCCTTGAAAGCCGCTATTTGCATAGACCCTATACAGAAGGCAAACGTTAGAAACGAAAACAGTATCTGAACACCAAATCTCACTTGTGCTAGAAAATTCCTCCTGTGGTTTGTGATTTTTGAAATGTGGATATGCTGACAACAAAATTAACTTCTCCAAAGAACTGAGAACTCTCATCATCCCTCTCACTATAATTTACATGACTTGACAAAATTAGACTGTTATTTTCATCGAGGTGATCTGCAAAATCATAAAATGATGTGTATTTTGGGAATGCCTAATTAACTCTCCTCAGTCCCACCGAGGGTTCAGCTATGAATATAAGCATTGCAAATATCATGGAGGTGTTAACATCTAGCTTTAGTAGTCACAAAGACACATTCGAAGGACTTGAAAGAAAAATCTCTTTAGGAATCAGGCAATGATGAGAATTCAAATCAAACGGTGAGCCTATTGGTACAATCAAGTATAAAAAGATTTGCCAAAACTTGCCTCACATCAAATAGCAAGAAATACTTTTATCGTTGAAGCCGACATTAATAATCAAAACAGCAGAATGACAGATACAGACACACAAAGTCCATCTCCAGACACAATTTTTATCACAAAGATTAACTAATATTGATCAAGCTGTTTGTCACAAAAGTTTGCCTTACCATATAATCAGCATCTGAAGTGAGAGCCACATTTCCCCAACAATTGCCAGCACCTTGTGTCATACTGGTAAATAATGGGCTACTCCTATTGAGCACCATCTGCTTATTAGAGAAAAATGTTCATCTTAATTAGGAAGTTCTTCTTATTATTTAATATTTATGGAACACCCACGATGTGCTTGGCAGCAAAAACACTAGAAGCATGCTCTCTGCCCACCAAGAATCCACCTGCTAAGGAAATATGATGAACCCATTATACAGTCATTTCTGTTTTAAACATATTTTATGTATCTCTTTCCAGATAACAGAATTGCAAAGGGCTCACTTTTGGAAGGGTCTTCTCTCTTAATTAAGATGGGATGGGGAGCTATCATATGAGTAATGAGTGAAGTAAAGATACAGAGAAGATAAAGGGCAAATTAATTACAAATGCTATGAAGCAAAAGTGAAATGTGTTCCATGGATGGAAGAAAATGTAATGCACTTCTAAACAAAACCAACCATATTTGTTATGGACTCACAGATTAGGACTACAGAACATATCAGAAATATAGACCAGGTAGTGGAAAAGACACCTTGAAATAGCAACCATTCTTTGTTTTGTATTTACCTTCAGAGCCTCTACGCCTCCACAGTGACACAAATGATGTACTATACTATGAGACACTTATTTCATTACTAGGATATTAACATCTTGGTTAATAAGGATTTAATGGTCAAAGATCTACTGCCAACTAGAAAAATTAAGACAGATTGACAATCCTTCCCAGAAACCCCCAACTATATCGCCTTCTCTCTTAACTTCCGATCAACAAAAGATCAAGAAAATTTCACAAAGTCAGTATGAAAACTGTGTGGAGAAGCAATCTAGGAGAAAACAAACAACCTATTCACATCACAAGACTGATGTTACATACATGCCTGTAATAGTGTCCTTATGAAAATTATCTAGTAATAACTTTAATTCTTCTTTTAGTGAAGATAATAAAAAGAAAGTATGTTTTTGCTCCAATTATTAAATATTTCAGATATAACTTTTTATTTTTCCAGGTTGTGAATTTTAACCAGTTCTCTGCTTCACATGGTTTTTATGTTTCTGGAAAAGGTTGCCCACCCACTTTGCCAGTATCTCATTAAGCGTTTCAGTTTTGTTTTGTTTCGTTTTAACACTTTTCATTAAATAATATGCTTTCTTCATTCTACCTTCTTTGTAAGTAAAACACACAATAAAAGAAAAAGAATGCTTGAATTTGATCACAATATTGCTTTTCTTTGTCCACAGGTTTCACTGTTTCTCATAGGTCAGCAATGCCCAATCCCAGAACTAGAAGCTGCAAGGAAATGGCCCCAGCTATCTGTCTGTAACATGATGAGTCAGAGAATGGAATATTATTTAGTACCTTAACTTTATAGACTTACTTCCTAGACAACCACCTCACCTAGACAATTCAGGCAAAAGAGAAATTACCTATTAGTGGAGGTACTGCTGTGATGATGGCAGCTGTAAAACAGTGCTAATCTGAACCACATGAAAGAAGGAAAATGACTAGCTCATCTATTGTGAGGGTAATAAATACCTAATGAGCAAAATTGTAAAGCAAATAGTAGGTTGAACATACACCCAAATGTTGATTCTTGACTGGAAAGTCAGAGAACAGAATGATTTGTCTCTCTGTCTAGAATGATAAAGTATCACTTTTTTATAAGCTAATGAGCAGCACCATCTGGCATAATTACAGAGAAGCAAGATCTTAAGAAAGTGAAGAATAAAATGACAGAGCTGTAGTAGGATTTTCACAGGAGGTTAGAAAATTCCTCACCATTAAAAATATCATAATAAAAATATAATTTTAGATAATACACCAACAGTATAAAGATTATAGGACCAAATGTTTCCAATATAATTGAATATGATTCCTGACATCTCAAAATCTTTCTCTACCACATTAGTTTTCAAAAGGTGGTCCCAGGACCAGCAGCAACAATGTTACCTGGAGATTCCTTAGAAATGCAAACTCTTGGGCCTTACCCAAAAAATACCAGCTCAGAAACTCTAGGGCTCAGCCTGGCAATCTGTGTTTTAACCACACCCTGGGTTAAATCCGATGAAGGCTCACGTATAAGAACCACTATTCTACCAATTCAAGTAACAATGAGAGATTTTTGCTGTTTCTACCGGATACCAAAGTAATCAGGTAATTCGGTCAATTCTGTTTAAATAGAATTAGTCTGTGTGCTAAAGGATCAAAATCAGTCAGACCAGTTCCTTGAGTGAAATGATGTCTCTTTGACACGGGAGTTCCCATCCCAGTACCCTTTCATAGAACAACGGGAGAACAAACACGAAACATGTAACTTAATTGTACTGTTTCTGAATGCATTTTTTTTTCTTTTTAAGCTATTTTGGTTGACCTAAGAAGTGTTTATCCAGTTTGCCTGAATCCTTTATTTAGTTAGTTGTTTTCCATCTCTAGGTTATTTATTCAGCAAATAGTGGGTATCTGTTACATACCATGCACTATTCCAGGCACTTGAGCTACATCAGTGAACAAAACAGACAGTGATCTCTGCCCTCAAGGAACTTATATCCTAGTGGGGGAAATATAGAGAGAACAATGGGCAATAAAATAAATAACTTTGTTAGGTAGAATGTTAGAAGGTAAGTAATCCTATGCGAGATAAAAGGAAAAGTAGAACAAGGTAAGGAAAATTGGGAACGTGAGGTGGGGATTTCAGTTTTAAGTATTATCATGGTAGAATCATGAAAGTTGTAAATACTTGTGCTTTTTTCCTAAGGGAAATGAGGTACTATTGCACGGTTTTGAGCAGAAGAGTGGCATGATCTGAATTATGTCAAAAATGCTTTTGTTAATTTTCCTGTAAGTCTATGTATGAATTCATCAACCATTTATACAATGTGTTGGAAGACACCGTGCAAATTATTTTTTTATGTTCATCATGAAGTTACTTAAAAAGTAAGGCAATTCACTTTCTTTGTTATCCAAAGAGAAAATGTTTTTTTGGAAGATAATTAAAAGATAAAGTTCAGTAGTGAAGCTTAGGTTGTTTTACTAGAGTTTTCAGTTCCTCTTTACTTTGGTATTTCATTTTCTGCCTTCTGTGGTGGTGGCTGTGTTTGCCTCCTAAGGCCCAAGAGTATAACGTTTGGTTTGGGTATCAGGATTTGTTTTCTCACCAGGAAGCTGACAGCTCACAGAACTGTGAGTGAAGTTTTGAATCTACTTCACCACTGAAGTGAAACTAAAATGAAAACCTGTATTTGAGGAATGACTCTGTCAGTGACTTATTAAGAACCCAGTACCCAATCACAAAAAACCCTAGAGAAGGTAATAGATTTGCCAACCTTTGGGTAAGATAGAGCAAGGGGTGGTCTCTCTGAATAGAACTGTGGAAACTTTTCTATCAAAATTCAATCCTAGAACTTGTCTTTTTGTCATTACTGTGACCCTTATATACTGAATAAAAGTGTTTTGAAATTCACTGGTATTTCAACAAATGGCAACGAGACTTTTAAACTTAAAGAAACTATCAAGTATTATTGCTTATATTCACTCATTTGTTTATCCATTCACCCGCCAAATGGTTACTGAATACCTATGAGAGACAAGTATTCTATCAGGGTGTTTGGTATTCCCTCAAATAGTTTATGGACCAACTGGAGAGATTAGACATAAAGAGTAACAATACATGGTAGAAAGTGAAGATTTCTATAAGAAAGGAGTCTATAACACTATGGATTTTCAGAGGAAATAACAGTTCCATTTAGGGATATTGCAAAAGGCTTCATGAAAGAGGTGACATCTGATTTGGTCGCGCTGGGCTGCATTTATGTGCATGGTGATAGGAAGAAGGCAGTTTAGGCAGAGGTAACTATCTCTGCAAAAACAGAGAGGCGGAACTAAATTAGTATTCACCTATGTGAGAGGTAAAAAAAGGCTTAAACTAGGACAGTGGTAGTGGTAATAAAAGAAAGAAAACGAGTTATTGCTGAGGTTGATTCAGAGAAACTTGAAACATCTATGGGCCCTTAAGTTGAAAAAGTAAAATGAAAACAACACATTTGCTTGGTACTATATTTTGTGGCAAACCACCGCTATGCTAAAGTCTGAAATTAAAATGGAGATGGACATACTCTCTGTTCTTAGGAAATGTATTGTCTATGAAAGAAATGGACAAATAAACACAATACAGTCAGATAAATAAGTCCCTTGTTGAATTCCCTTAAACTTCTGAGTCCCATTATTAATTGGCTAAGGAATAGGGCAGGGTCACAAAATTGGGTTCCAAGCACAAGCAGATTACCAAACTATTTGGGAAACAGCCATTCTTGACTTACTGTGTATCTGATACAAGAAACAATGAAACACTACCTTGTAGCTTTGTTAATAGCACTATTCAAAGTGCCATTCACAGACTAACAGGATTGTCTTGGTCTGGAAACTTGTTAGAAATGAAAATTCCCAGGCCCTGTCCCCCCAATCACCTGAGTCAGCAGGAGACTTAGACATTAAAGTTTGAAAAGTACTGTGTTGATCTAGAGGCCTTACTCTTTATTAAGAAAAAAGTCAGTAATTCATATCTAATAAGTCTATTTCCAGAGAAGCAGAAATTCAATTCAGCAAATATCTGTAGAGCTCCTGTAACATTCCAGACACTATGCAAGTTCTTTTGAAATTGTTGTCCAAGCAATTAAAAATCCATTAGTACTGATGGAAGTAGTAGAGGATGAAAATTCTCAAAACAACGAACTCTGTCTTAAAAAGAGTCAAGGCATCTAAGAATAGAGAAAAAAAGAAAGACATTGCTCTTGGCACATATATTTTAAAGATAAATATGTAGCTATTCTTAATTTTCTTGATTTTGAACAAAATTTGAA
Source organism: Lepilemur ruficaudatus (assembly GCA_963574885.1). Lineage (NCBI taxonomy): Eukaryota > Metazoa > Chordata > Mammalia > Primates > Lepilemuridae > Lepilemur > Lepilemur ruficaudatus. The sequence goes on from CAUYRT010097421.1 coordinate 7,029, forward strand.
GAAAGAGAGGAAGGTCCAAAAAAGAAAAAAAAATTAAAAGGGAGGAGAAATTCAAATTATAAGAGGGCAGTAAGTCAACTTAAGGGATAAGTCCCATGACAACAAATAAGAAAAAAAAATCTTTAAATCCTGTATAAAATTTAAAAGTCTGGATATATTTTAATGAAGTTTATAATTTAAAGCTTATTTGTCTTTGAGTTTCACAGCCTTTGTGGAGTTGAGAAGCCTCTATATTGAGGGACTGTTCTGCATCAGTGTCTATTGGGACTTTGTATACAATACAATCTGGCTGCGCCTCTGGCCATTGTGTTCAGGCAGATCCTCTGGCCCAGGAGAACCTTATTTCCCTAAGTAGACTGATTGCAAGTCCTGATTTCCCCAATCACGAATGGTCTGTACAGTCTTCCCTTTTACAATATATTGCTCTTGTTTTAATCCTAAACTGAGTTGTCTTGCCAAATATATCATAGTTTCTCCCACTGTATGTGTGTACGTGTGCATGGGCACATGTGTGTGTTTTTAAACACATGAGAGGTTGGTACTGACATCTTGATAAATTACAAACGTGTCTCCCAGCTCCCCATTATTAAAATAGATCTTTCCCTCTTATTTTATTGAATTGTTAATTTCCAGCACATGTGTACTACAGAGAAGGCCCAGGGTAGGTCACTAAATGCCATCATAAATAATCGGAAAAAGGAAGTCCCCTGTTCCTCAATGCTTGTTAGCCTGAAAACACAGCTCTGGATGGCCTTATTATGCTTTTCGACTCAGGAGTCCTATGGGTCTGCCCACAACTGAGGTGTGAACTCATTGTTCCTGCCAAATACGTCAGCCAGGGTGGGAATATTAATTCATTTTAACAGGAGTGTGTCGAGAGTGCTGCTGAAAAAGTGCTGAGATGCTTTATTTGCAAAGACCATCTTCAAAAAGAAAAAATTGTTTCTTAGTACTGTGTCTTATCTTTCAAATCTAACACTTTTCTACTTTGCCTATTTTCTCTTGGTCCAAGTTTTCCTGGGGTTAGGAGCTATATATTCTGAGTTATGAATAATCAGACATCTTTGTATTCGGGATTGAGATATAGTAATAGTACTTTTTTGGATGAACTGAGCATGTTTCTGTGCCTCGTAGCTGATTGTTAAAACTAGCATATTAATTTTGTTTTGTTTTTTTGTCCCTGCTTCTTCATTGTACTGTATTTGTTGAGCCAGCTTGTTTTGTGTACTGACAGAGGGGACTTGAAAAGGGTTCCCAAATTCTCAGAGAAGAAGGCTTGAAATCCCTTCCCACTCTAGATTTTACTAAAGGTTTGCAAACCTAAGGGATCAGAGCCAATTTAATCTCTATTTTTGGTCATGCGATGGCACAGGGAACTTTCAAAATGGCCAAGCTGAAATAGCAAAACCTGGGCTGCACTTAAAACCCTTGCCAGCTTATAAAACTGTCACCACAAAAGACAGTGAGGAATGACAGGTCACTGATTTCTTTTTCTCTCTTTAAGATTGAGTGGGGGTGGATGGAGCATGCTGGCAGAGATGAGCCAGGTAGAGATCTTGATACTGTATTTACAAATCAGTGTCCCCTTTTGCGTTTTCTGAAAGTGACTTCTGTGCATCCTGTTTCCTAAATGATCCTTAAAAGTGACTCTCTTTCTTCTCATCATCTTTACCTGAGGCAGAAACATCTTGAAACATCCATTCTATTTGCTGCTAGCTTTCATTAACTTCATCCATCCCTGAAGGCGGCGCCACATTGGTGCCAGCTAATTAAGACCTATTTAGGGCAGCTCAGAGTCCTTTATCAGCCCAGAAATAGCTTTGTTCTTTTAATGGGGACTATAGCTTTCTCAATTATTGCTTAATTAAATAATGTGCCTATATTTGACCGCGTATTTCTAAAGTGAAATGCAAGCTGCTGTTGCCCACCTGCCCATAAGAAAACAGCATCTCACATTGTCTTTCTATTGCTTCTCCAGAAAGTTAATATTCCCTTTGCATCTGTAAGTGCCAGGCACACAGTCACATTCTTCAGCGTTGAGTGTGGCACCATGTGCCACTGTCAGCTCTGCAGCACCTCCAGGGTGTTTCAGTCTTAAGATGTATTAATGCAAACATGTAAATGTCAGCAGGCTAATATTATTTATGCATACCAATCAGTCCAAGCAGAAAAGAAAGATATTTTTGTCCAGATTGTTTTGAATATAAGATCTTTGGTTCCAAAGGTTTACAGAAGAAATGAAAGTTATGTAGAATTCACAATTCTTGTTTTCCAGAAATATATTTGGTAAGTGAAAATATAAAGGTGGCCACTGCCCAACTGACCTGTAATTCCAAAGAAAACTTGGCCCCAGAGGATGAAGACAGAAAGGTGAAGAAGCCTTCTCTTTCTGTTCTCTTAGTCTTTCCCACAAGGTCATCCTCTCTAATTGACAAGCCAAATAATTAAAGAACTGATAAGAAAGCAAATTAAATTTCACTTGGTTTGAAAAGGCAATCCAATATGCTCGTGAGTTGGTCTAAACTCTAAGACATTTAACAGTGTACACATTTCTTCTACTACTTCATGTTTCCTCAATGAGGAATCCCTTAAGACAAAAAACATAATCCCTGGAAAAATGAAAAGACACCTACCTTACATGGGAGGGTTATATTTTTATAAAAAAAGAATTTTGACAATTTGAAGAAGCAAGCTGAGAAGTAAATTTTTCTTTGAGGAACTCCATGTAATCATTGTCCTATCATGAATCACTGTAACTACTAGTGACATTTTTTTTTAATTCTATAAATTATCCATAGTAATGGTGACATGATCTTTCCGTTAAAACCTGATGATGAAAATGATTACTTGCTAAAAAGTTCCAATAAGTACAGACAAACCAAGCAAAATAGCTTCACAACAAAAGTAAAATTAAATGGCCACGGCTTCTTCTTACTCCCTCATGCTTGCAGTGATATACATCACTTAACTTACTCATATTTACTTAGGAGAAAAAGATTAAAAACTTTTTTGGAAGGATCCAACCAACACACACTTTGTAAGCATAGACCCATATGTATGCTTGCCATTAAAATGACTTCTTTGATGCAAAATAATCTTAAAATGTTTACAGTAATTATATTGCTTATTGTGCTGTTATTCTAAGATTGCTGTGTGTGTGTTGTGGGATAAAACAGATGAATAATTACACTGGTGTCTCTGGGACCTGTGATTGTCAGTATAGTAGAAAGAAGAAACGGATGTAAGATAGATGTTGAAAAAAAAAAAAAAACCCGTTGGCCCTGGATTTGAATTGAAAGTTTCAGTTTGAACTCACAATGTTAATTACTCAAAGGAACTGAGGTTCCTTGGAGAAATGCCTGAATCCAGGTCTACATCAAGATATGTACTAAAAACCCTAAAACATCTTATAATATCAGAAAGCAAAGAATCTATGCCACTAGGGGCACAGCGAAAGGACTTAAAGGCAACTTGAAGAGATTCCCATAGGCTAAAATAGGACAATATGAGCATAAAGATATAATTTTAATAGATTGAAATACTTCAAATATGTTTAAATCTACAAGTTAATATATAAATATTAATAACAATAAACTTACTGGTCACTTTTGGAGGATGCAAGAGAACTATGCACTAAAGCTAGTAAATAAAGAGAAGGGATCAGTAATGTCTTCTATCTCACGGTAACCAAATGATTACTGAAGGTACGTTTCTATGTATAAAGCATATCAGCTAATAAACAAGAAAGATATGATGAAATGTAACCATTTTGCAACCCTAATAAATTACTGCATCTAGACAATAATCACTGATGTCTTCTGACAGAAAAAGAGAAAAAACTAGAGAGTAATTCTACTGATAGAAATACTACCTAACCGTCTTGGCAAAAAAACTGGACCTGAATCCAATCAAGCCTCGATAGAAATGTAGAAGAAATATCACAGGGGTGCAGTTAGCAAATCTAGATTGTGCAAAACTCTATAAGACAAATGCCTAGGTTTCTTCAACAAGTGGAGGGGAGAGAGAGAGAAGGAAACAGCCATACAGGTTTAGAAAAATGTAGGACACATATAATTCAGTTGCAATGAATGGACCTTACGCTAAATCTAATTCAAACTAACTGCTTAAAAATTTATTAATGAGACAACTGGAAAAACTTGCAAACTGACTAAACATGCAATGATATTAAGGAAGTATTGTTGATTTTTGTGTAAGACAATAGCATTGCATTTTACTTTTAAGATTTTTTATCTTTTAGAGGTAAACACTGAAATATTTATGAATGAAATGATACGATGTCTGAAATTTGCTTCAAAAAATCCTTGGGGGGAGAGAAACTGTGTACGGGTATAGACGAAACAAGATTGCGCACGAGTTAATATTTATTCAAGCTGAGTGGTGGCTACACAGAGGTTTATTACACCAGTAGTCTCTCTACTTCATAAGTTTGACATTTTCCTTCATGAAAAGTTAAAAAATATATACTTGTTTGAAATTTGGCAATGAATGTCAGATCACCGTGGGAAATTCTTACACAATAAAAGTCTTTAGCACGGCTAAAGTCAGGATACAGATTTAAATTATAATGGACACAGTAGCCTTTGAGGTCACTTTGGCCAACTTTTTGTTATCCAAACAGGTTCTGCTTAAATCATCTTTTCTGCCTATTTCTAAAACACTAGCATAGTTATTTTTTCCTTTCTGATTGTATACTCAGTGAAGCAACCAGAAAAGAATTCACTCAGAAAAATAAAAGTGCATCACAAAATCATTTTGGCTTTTTTACTTTTATTTTGTTAACTCTACCAGTTGAGCAATACCTGCAAATTAATTTTACCAAATGAGCAAAATTACCAAGTAATTTTCCCACTATACAAAAGCCTTCTTCATCACAGCCAGTAGAAAAATAATTCCCAGGGCTATTCCCTCCCCATTCTTATTGTACAGTCTACACATCTGTGATGCTGTTGTCTCCCTAAAAGCTCACAGCAAAAGCCAACATGATATAAACACATAAAAACATGAACCAACAGCATGCTAAGCTCTTCTCTGATACCCCCAAATTAGTCTAGGGCTTACGGTTATGACCGGAGGATACCCTGAGGGTTAACTCTAATGAAAATCCAATACATCTAGTTAATTGCATTGCTCTGGGCTAGTGAGAGACCAAAAATCCCCCAAGCCCCTTGAGAATGGTCATATTTATACAGAATGGTAACACATGGGAGCGTATTTCTTTGAAGCACCATACTGACTCCTTTTATCTCAACTGCTTGCCTCTTTGGACAGTTTATGCTACTCTGATTCAAATCTAACCTTTGGGATTCTTCTTGCTAACTCTAACCAGTAGAAAGACACTAGTATTATGGCTTTTCTGTCTTACATTTCATATGAAGCTGTGCATTTTTGGTACGCAGAAGTAGAAAATGATAAATTCAAATCAACCCACATTATCAATAGGAGAATTAGCCCACCTAAGATATTTAAGTAATTATCAGTATTCAAATTATATCCAGAGATGTCAGAAACACCTCCTCCTTGTCACACACAAATACCTCAATATCATTAAAAGTTTCAATTTGATAATATTGAATAATGAAAGATATACATTTTGAGGAAATCAGAATGCTAATAATAGAACTATAGGAGATGCTCAATTTATCCATGGTATTCCACAAATAAGCAACATTTGCAAATAATTTAAAACTTTAGCCATTGGTTTCAATATGTTCCTTAATTCTTTATTGGACCTAGATACATGAACCAAGAGCAACTGATCTGTAATTCCCCTTCTCTCTGTTATGCTGTCATCTTTGTGAAGAGGGGGGAAAATGGCAGGCAATGATATAGTTACGTGAGAGATGGAGGGCTGGAGAGGGAGCAAAGAGTGGAAATAAGAGAAGGAAGGTGAACGAAAAGAATGAGCCAAGCAGGACTCAAAAAAAGGAAGTGGGAAGGATGGTCTACAGAATGGTGCAGATGAAGGAGATGTGATAACAAAATGCAAATTGGTTTTTGGATAATTGAGTGAATGGTATTTATACCTCATTTCTCTTCAAGAATCTAACTGCTAATGATTTTAAGTGATGTATAATTTCAATATGGTCTTCTGCTTAACAAGTTAAATACCAAGTTATGATGTTCAAGATCACAGTGTCTATTCGCATGCAAGAAGCTATGTAATCTTGTCAGAGAATCAATAGCCTGTTCTGTTTGTGGTCTCAGGTAAAATTTTGCCAGAATTTCCAGAAGAGTTTAGATTCCTGCATAATCCTAAAGATCCTTAACATTTCTCTCTTTTGAAACAGAAATGTGTAGACTTCCTCTTTCAGCTGAAATCCAACTTAATCAACAGCAAATGGAGCTAAACAAGAAAAGATCTAAAGATATCTTGGTGAAGTATCCAGTGTTTTTCGAAGCCTCAAGCCAATCAAAGTGGAGGTAATGGTAGGTAGTATAGGCGGAAAAAAAATGGGACCTCACCGCTGGCTCATCAAGCTTTCATAACAGCCAAAAACATATACCAATCAGTTTAAAAAATAACTATGTTCATCTGATAGCTGGAAAAAAGACTCAGCATGAAAGATAATAAAGGACAATGAGGCTGCTTCAGCAAGGACTCACCTGTCTTTCCCTGTTTCCTTCTTAAAAACTCCATCACAGTAACTCATGCGCTTCTCTGTGGTCACGTAAATTTGGGCATTCGGATAGACTTCAACAGTCTTTTTCAACATGTTGTAAACGATGCCATTCCCGTCTTTCCTCATGTTGCGGAAGGGGCCCCAAATAACATAAATAGTAGTGTTTGCTTCCTTGAAAAAATAATCAGGGTTTTTTAATAAAAGAGGAACACTGGTATGGGACACAACTCGAATCATTGTCATGCGGCCAACATCTTCTTCATAACCTTTGGTGGGGGCATTGTTCATTCTCCAAATGCAGGAGGATCGATCTATCTCGTTTCCCACCTTCTGGCCAACCATCTGACCTGAGTTCGACACTATGGCACAAAGCTCACAGTCCAGATGCAAAGGCTGAAAAACAGAAAGAGAAAGAAAGCGGGGGGAGAAATATGTAAATTAGTAAATTCCACCTACAAGTTCCTCTGGGAACACAAAAAGTTCAGATATTGTATAATTGCTGAATATGGAAATACCTCTAAAGTACATATATATATATACTTAACATATATATGTAAGTATATATCCATCCTGTAGTCTCTGCTATAGGTTATGAAGTTAGGGGCATGCTTCCATTAAAAAATAAATATATACTGTTAAAAATAATTTTAATTTCTACAATTCTAATGTGTTGGTTTAATATTATATGGAAAAATAGTCAATTATTTTCCACCCTAAATGATACATTTTTAATTCAGAATTGTAATTTCAAAAGAAATAAGAAAATATGGAAAGATTTGATCACTGTAATGTGATTGGTTGCTATAAAAGAAATGCAAAGGAAATATATCCAGGCATCAATTCCGCATTTTACTTATATGCATGAGTGGTTATGATAGCAGTTGATAAAAATATGAAAAGTTCAACAAATGAAGAGGTTCTGGAAAAGATTCTCAGAACCCAAAACTACTTAAAACAAGTCCCAGGCTAGCAAAAATATTACAGAAATCCTTCAAAAATTGCCTCAAGTAACAGCGTTAATTATGTTTATTCTCGACGAATAAGGAAAGACGCCTTTTCAGAATGCTGGGAAGGCATGTACAGTCTCTAGAGCTGGTCTAAGCTCCCTCTTCCCTTTTTATTTAACCACAGAGGTAACAAAGACTCATAGGCGTAGACTCAAATCTAAATCTTCTAACTCTAAGCCCACTGTTCTTTTCATTGTTCCCTGCTTTCTTTCCTCCTAAAACAACCAAATAAATTACTTTGCTGCTTCTCTCCCATATAAAGAAATCACTCTATCTTTTAAAACAGTGTTAAATAAGCAACATGTTTTGTTGATATATATCTTTCTCATCTTCCTTCTATGAGATTCCACATTTTGTATCTCACATTTGATCCTGAATTTTTATTGTGCCTGTTGGTGAGTATCCCCTTGCACATTGGGTACTGTCCTTATTTTACTTATTATGTTGTACTTTAATTTATTGGTTAATTATGTCTGTCCACTAGACTATAAATTCTGTAAGAACAATGTCTATCTTCTTCACTTTGACCCTCCTCCCCAGAAGTCCCTAGAATATATTAGTAGCTCAGTTGGTTAAGGTAGGAAATGAAAAGAATTGGATTAAAATAATTATATTGGGAAGCAATATAATTTTTGATATCGTTACATCAAAAAACATCAACTAGATAATCATCATACAACGGTACCAGATCTTTCCTATCAGTGACAGATACTCACAGTAGTTACTAAGCACCTACAGTGTGTCAGGCACAGTTCCAGGGATTAGAATCCAGCTGTGAAAATTATAAACAAAAATTTCTGTCTTCACGTAGCTTACATTCAAGTTGAGGGAAGTCGAGAAAAGCAATACATAAATTAGCATACTATAAAATATGTTAAATGCGGATGAGTATAATTAGAGAAAAGTGAAGCAGGTAAGGGGGCCAGGAGGTATGTGTGTGTGTGTGTGTTTGTGTTGGTGGCGCGATCAGAGAAAGGCCTCCCTGAGAAAGTGATGTTTGAGGAAAGACGTGAATGAAGTGGAGGCGCCGGCCCTGTGGATGGATGTCTGGAGAAAAGCACTCCCGCGGAGCCAAGGCGAAAGCCAGTGCAAATTCCCTGCGGTAGGAAGGGGATGGTAGGAAGAGCAATGTGCCCAGGCAGAGCCAGTGGGGAGACTGAAGCCACAGACATGGCAGGGGAGAAATCACTTAGGGCCTTTGGCTTCATGTGACACGAGTAGCTGTTGAAGGGCTTTGGACAGAGAAGTGACTGATCTGAGTTATAGTTTAAAGCTTTGGCTGCTGTGTGGAAAGTTGATTGAAAAAGAGGCAAAGGTTGAAGCAGAGAGTGCAGGCGACAGCTTTAGTCCCAGAGAGAGGATGGTGTCTGGACCATGTTGAGTGGCAAAGGAGATGGGGAGACGCTGCTCATGTTCTCGAACTATTCTGAAGGGACAGCCCACTGTATAACCGCAGCTTTTCAGTGTAAGCAACTAGAAGACTGGAACTGCCTTTAACCGAGAAGGGGAGAAGACTTCAGGAAGAGAGGGTCAGGGGGAGAAGATCAGGAGCTCCTTTCCAGACCAGTTAGATTTAAGATGCCTTGAACACAGACTCTTGAATCAAATGTAACGAAACTACTCAAACTGCCTTAAAAACCTTTTCCTCCTGATTGTTATAAGTAATATGGGCTGGAAATGGAAAACTTGAAAATTTTAAAAAAGGATAGAAAAAATGATAAAGACTTTCCATATTTCCATTACTTGACAACACTACATGTATTTTTTGTCATTTTTTTCTTTCTACATGTGTTAGGTTAGAGCCATTTAGACAATTTGGCAGCATTGGTTTTTCACATAATTTCATATCATTAGCCTTTCCCATGTCAGTAAATAGCCCTTACAGGTAGTTTTAATGCCTGCCCAATATTCCATTATATGGATATACCATAATTATCTGTTTGCCTACTGCTGGGCATTTAGCTATTATCCGGGTTTTTTTTTCTTTCTGCTATAAAATGTGCTTTGATGGACATTCTTGTGTTTCCTGCTGTATTTTGGATGCTAACAGTTATTATGTTATTTTAAACTAATTTATTTGATTTAGTTTTTATTGTGCTTCTACAAAATATGCTAGACTGACAAAGGCACCTGGTTATTTGAGATGTCAAAAATAAGCGTTTTGAAAACTTGATTTGCAGAACTCACAGAAGTCCATTTATGAGGTGTCTTAAAACTGCTACCAGAGGGCCTGTCAATCACCCCTGCCACTATAAGCTTTCTAAAATAAGTTAAGCGACGGGTGGTCCAGGCCCCAGGTTAGAATAAGTCTGCTCAAGGTAGGTGAGTATCTCAGGACAAATGGGGTTTTGTAGGAGGGTGCCGTAGCGAAGACTTCACCAGTGACTGACTGGAGGCACAAGGAGACGCCTGTTGGGGTTAGGTGTTGATCTACCATTCCTCATCTTCTTAGGAGCCTGCATTCTTTCAGGCAATAAGGAATAGCATACTATTCTTCCTGCCAGGCGACTCTTAGCTGAGTTCTCCAAATTCACTTAGTCATGCAAATCAGGGCCTGGTTTCAATTGTGTGTGTCATATGGCACACTCCAACTTATCACCAAATGCATATGGTGCAGGGAGGTTACATTCCATCTGCTGTTCCAAGAAATTGCTCCATTTTATAATAAAAACATATTCGGGGTATAGCCTCCACAAATCTAAAAAATCAAAAAGGAGAAAGAAAAGAAAAGCTTTGGATGTGTTCTAATCTATAAAATGCAGCAATTTGCATTGAATTTCCCAGTCATTATAGTGAATTAGCCAGTTCTGCTGTAACAAGGCTTAATTTAACTAATAAGAATCAGCATACTGGCCTCACTTGACAATTGTAACCTCTGAAAGCGATCAATTAAGACATCACAATCTGTTTCACGACAACATGTTGGGATGCCGCAGCTGTGCAGATTATGAGGTCAGCAGCTAACTAACAACTTGAGGGCAAACACTAGAAAGAACAGCCTCTTGTCCATGTGGCAAATGTGTCATTGGGTGGAACACTATGAATGCAATGGCTTGGGAGGTAGATGATGATTTTTAAATTGCCCCTTTCTTTTTTACTATTCACTTGGTCCTATTCACCATGGCCAGAGTCTTAGGAGACTTTCATGTGTCTATACTTGTTGGTCACATTCCTGTCTAGCTATCTGACATTCTGAATAAGGTACCAAGAGACGTGGCTGAATGTGAGGATTGCTCTATTTACCACTGAGTTGCAGGAGCCATTTTTAAAGGGCTGGATGAGTGAAACATTCCTAATCATAATCAGAAGCTTTAGGTAGCACAAAGAGCTTGCTAAGGCCCCAGGGACTCATTTATACATTTGAAGGCACCTTCAAACTACAGTAAGCCGTGATGAAAAGAAAGAAAAACCTAAGCACAAATGGACGGTTTGACCCAAAAGCTGCCCTTATCTAGTTATCTCAGTTTCTTTTATTAGCTTTATCATTACATCTTTTGATCTCAACTTTCTTTGTTACAGTGCACTGCTATTTCTTGAACTCATTTATATTATTTGATTTGGGGGCCTTGCTGGAAAACATATTCCACATGTCTCTACTCAAACTGTTCTGCCTCGGTGAGCAGTTACGCTTTCTTTCTACACCGAAGCCCTGGATTTTCCAAGACCTTTGTTAACATTCATCTGCTTCCAATTCGTCAAGACCCATCTTAATTTTGAATTCTCCTTTTTAGTTGAATTATCTCTAGTGATTTCTTTTTATTAAAAACAAACTTCTCCACTTTATCTTGTCTCTTGTACACTAAAAACATCCCTGAAAACAACCTGTACACTCAAAGCACTTTCACAGGGTTTGAGCTGTGTCTATAAACGGAGAGCACCGCAAATATTCAACCGACCATGTCTGGGCAGCTATGTCCCTGTCAAAGAAAGCCCACAAATGTCAAACACTTCCTTTTATTTGAGGTCTAAAATATTGATTATTTTTTAATGGTAACAACACTATATTTGTTTTGGGTATTTTCTCCCTCTACAAAAATATACTACCTCTATACCAACATAATTGGTTATAAACACTCAGCTTTGGAAGAGTTAAGAATGTGGTGAAATCCATTGAAAGCCAAATAATTTTGTGCAAGGCACTATAGAAGGTAACAATTTCAAAATTCTAATCAGTGTGAACTTAATACACAGCTCAGAGGTACATGGGGCAGTTTTGTGATCAACTGGGTCAACTCCTACTGTTTTAGAGGCCTGAGAGACTGCCTTGAAAAACAAATCATTTCTCTGCTAAAATGAATCTTGACATTTTGCTTCCTTACAAGAAAAAAGGGCCTGATTCTTGACTAGGGAACGGGGGAGGGTGAAAGAGAGATGAAGGGAGGAAACAGTGTGAGAGAGACACGCAAGTATAGAGTATTATATTTTTTGCTACACACACGATTGGATGCTTATTATGGGTGAGTCATCCTGCTCAGCACTTTATTACATTATCCCACTTAATTTTCATAATAGATTTTTCAAGTTCCTTTGTTTTATTTCCCATTACAGAGTTGAGGAACTTGAGATAAACGTGATGGCCAGTGGACACTAGATATCTTTCAGGTTTGAAAAGAAGAGCATATGTTAGCCTTCCTGAAATGTACTCACAGCAACATTAAGAAATGGGGGATATTAAAAGATACTTAATTTTCACTCTTCTTAAAATGCACGTAGGCAGACACTTCAAATGTTACTCCGTATTTTATTAAAATTATTTATATTAAATTATAAATTAATGCTTTAAATACACTGGTAGCCAAGAATTTCACCAAAATAGGACAAAGTCCGTCAGCCGATGAAAGGCTCCACAAGAATGCCAGGGTCTGCATGTGAGCGGAAGTAACCTGTCCTTTCTGGCGGTGGTATTAGCACAGCATAAGAGATTGTGTGGAAATGTTTGTCTTAATATTTTCAGTTTGGAACATGACTGAAATTTTAGTCTAAGATAAACTAGTCATGACCAAATTTATTAGTTTTAAAACGGTCCTTCGCATCTGCTAATTCAATTTGCTTTTCTTGCACAACTGCAGTTAAGTTGTATTTCTTACTCAAGCAATAAATGATTACCGTGCATGTCAGGGTTGGGAAAATTAAGACCATGATAGACGGTGGTACTTTTGAAACTGATCTCCATGGCTAAAGGGAACACATCCCCGCTGTCCAAAAGCCTCCATAAGGTAAATTCACATTAGAAACCCACACGGGCGTTTTGCAAGTCCTTGCGAATCAAAGTTGACTGAGGACTGCCAAGCCATCCTCTAACTCATGAATCGCTCTGCCCTGTGTATTTATGAAGATCCAGGACACTGGCTGACTGGGAGACCATTCTCACACTACAGGTCATTTTGTACCACACCCGCTTTTATTTTTGTTTTATTATAAGCGTAAGTATTTGACAGGTACACAAATGAAATAAGCTTTTTTAAAATGCTGAAGAATGTAAGCATAGGGGTGTTAATTTCCTTTGAAAGTCCTATGTTCTCTGGTACTATAAGTTGGGAGGAAAGGAGTTAAATTTTAACTCTTTGTAAAAGTCTATAGCATTTTCGTAATTAATTAGCTTTATGTCTTTGTATTTAAACAATATATTTTATTTATGTAGACTCCAGAAATCAATTTACCATGATGTGCCCAACTGATCCTTGCCTGGTTGATGGGGGAAGGGAGAGAGAGAGAGAGACAGAGAAATGGACAAAATTAACAGGTTATTCTCTGTGACTGGCAAGTTTCATCTCTCATTGAGTCAGAGTCACTTTTCCCTTTAAATTAAAGAACATTTTTGTTTTTCTGTTCTAAATTAGCACACACACATGCATGCACACACATACACCCTGTTACCTTCACCCAGCCGATGCAACAGCTCACTCTCCTAGGCCACCGTTTCATCTTTACCAGTCACCCTGGGAAAACTCCTCCTCTCTCTTCTTTGGATATGAACCTGACAAATTGCCCTGTCCTTTCTGAATGATATATTGGGACAACTGCCGAAAGCTTTACATTTTAATCAGTAAGAAGAATGTAATATTTAACCTTTACCTTTTTTTCTCTCTGAATAAGCTTATAGACAATAGAATAGATAATTATAATCTGTGAAATAAAACTTGCAAAACAGTGGTTTCCCCAGCAAAAAGGAACAGCCATGTACGAAAGGTCACCTGTCAACTAGTTCTAGTTATTAAATCTCTGCATTTATCACTAAGGTGGCTCTATGGAAAACGAAGGTCAAGACATTAAATTATGAAACAGTCAGTATTAGAAAAGGTCACCAAAAATTCAAGCAAAATTTAACCAAACCTGCTAACTCTATATCCTAGAAGCAAGCAGAAAAAGCCAGGTTTTTGAAACACAGTACTGGATAGGTCTAATCTATCTCCCATACACACTTTAGTCCCATACAGAAAATGAATTTTCATTTGATATCTTGAAGTTTAAAATGAAACTTGCTCATCTCAAATAGAAACAGGAGCTTCAATGAGTACATCAGAACTAAACTTATGTTTGAATTGAACCAGCCTAAATTATTAAAAACATTGTTTTACGCTGCTCTAATGGTTGCTTTCATTTCAACCATAAGAATGCAATTCAAAAAATTGGCGATGGGACAGTCATGGCACCTTAAATACTTTACAGAATAATTAGCAACTCACCACTCACTAATTTACTACTTTAATGTTGAAACAAAAGAGATCTTTGCTTTTCATTATCTAATTTGAATGAATTTGAACAAAGCAGGTTGAACAAAGCTCCAGAGACACACTCTTCAGTTTACTGTCATTTATTCCTCTACTCTTCCTAAATGTCTTTAGAGTTTTAGCTTTAGATGCTTCAACATGTATAATGATGCCATTGGGGAATAGATTTTGCCTTTATTCTCCTTGATGTTCTTTTTGAGGTCTTTTAAGTGAAAGGTACAAAAGAGGCATTAACAATCTGGTATTGTTTTTATTGCTTGACAAAGAAAAAAATGTATTTTAATTTTTCCCGTGTTTCAGGAATGATTAAGCAAGCTGTTTTCATCTACACTGAGTCACTTTCAGCAGACCTCTAACTGTGAGCAAAGAATTATAACTGTATTAGGGAGAAATCAACACAGTTCAGCCAAGCCAACCTGTAAATGTACTTCTTTGCCCCTCCACAACCCAGTATCTTCCAGTTAATGCAGTTCTCAAAAGCAATATGTATAAATCACACAGCACATGAAAGACAGCTTTGATAACCCATGGTTTAGCTCTGACTCTCTTTGGATTTGGGATATGGCATTTACCTTGGTTCCTACCTGGTGGCATTAAATCCAAACATAAAACTTAATATGCGGGTTCATAAAAATGTTAATGTCAAGAAATAATTCTACAACAGGCAACATAAAGCTATGTTTCTCAGTTACCATAGAGGATGTGTTTCCTTTATTTGTAGATTCCTCAAGGGAATGGAGCTGTATAATCATGTAGGTGTGCCAAAGGAAAGCAGCTTGCTTTCTCTACACTGGAAGGCCAAAAACAGTCTTCTCAAACCAAGAAAGAGTTTTCCTCCTATGAACTTGAATAATAGAAATAATTCATATTCCACTATCACTATTTGGTTATAGTAAAATTTGGCTAATTTTATGGCCAACTGACTTCTGTATTATTTTTATCTCCTTTCAGGAAAATGATCTTAGAATGTACTGTTAACATACCAGCCTGGAATATCATGTAAAGAAAGTAAGAAAACTGATTCATGTTATGGTATTAGTATTATAACACATCACTCGGCTGGGGACAAGAATCTCAACTGGTTGCACATTACAAAGGCTATGAGAGCTTTTAAAAATGGCAGCATCTGAACTTTACCTCTGACCAAATGAAATAGATGATTTTTAAGGATGACACCTGTACGCTAGGATTTTTTTAAAGTTCTGCACATGATTCCAATGAGCATCTAGGTTTGAGGAACATTGTCCTTGAGGAATTAGCAATGGTAAAAGAGGACACCATAATGTCTGGTAAAAAGGATGAAGAACAAAGTGGTGAACTTGGATCTCTGAGGAAGATATTGAGGGTAGGAAATCCTTCTAGTTACCTTTCAAATACTATCAGATTGGCGAGCAGCGCTTACACCTGAAATCAGCCCTAGTAGTCAGACATTTTGAAGAGCAAATGGAGAAGATAATGGAAGTTTGCATGTAGCACCAACAAAGAGAATATTTATTTCCCACAAAGATATTGTTAATTATATAGCAGTGAAGATTTTTTTAATAATCTAGGTAGAATTTACTTTGGAAGCAAGGAAAATCTTGCTATCTTACAAATTCTCTTAATTATGCTGTGGAATTTCTACCAGCTTGTAAGACTAGTGGTAACTTGAACATTTCATTAACATTCATTTAATACACGGTTTTAAAAAATTATTTTGTTTTGTTTTCTAGGCTGGAGGATGCTTTAGTGGGTTTGTAGTTTGAGAGGAAGGAGTTGGTAGATATGGAATGATTGAGAATATAAGAGAAGGGCCCACTGAGTGAGAACACATGGAAGACAAAACAATAATTTAAGAGTATGGTTGGATTGACAGCCTTTGGAAAGATAGAGATACTTCTTTTTCTGAAACAGGAAAAAAGAACTAAGAATGAGAGGAGAAACAGTTGACTTTATAAGAAAGAACTGCAATTAGAATTCACTCTAGATTTCCTTATACATAAAGCAAGTGACGGTTAATAATTGAGAGACAGGGTACTCAGAGGTAAGGCTAATGGGCTTCAGAAATAGGATGAACTTTTGAGAAAGAATATTTAAGAGAGGTGAGGGTAAAAAAGATTGCCAATAATGTCTTGGCTGGAATTTAGAAACTATAGATGTTATGATGAACTTACTATAAGGTTATGTATTCTTTCCAATAAAGTTCAGAAACACAGAGGCAGGAATAAAGAAAGCTTGATCCAGGACTGAAGATGAGTAGTATACTGAAAGTGTGAAGTTGAAAAATAATCATGGACACTAGTAAATATGAATTTCAAACTGAAAGTGGAAGAAAATGGTGACAAAATGAATAAATGGAAGAGGTAAGAAAACATGAAAGTCTTAGTAGGGTATGTACATTCTTTGGAGATAAGGAGAGGTATGTTTATATTATATATACTAAGACTAGTTTTATTTTAGGAGTAAGGAGAAAAATATGGTTTGCATAGGCTTTGAGTTGAAGGCCTCTGATTCCAACTGGGACAGGTTTCAGCAAGGAAGCTGTAGTTTAAGTTATTCCTTCTAGTTTCAAAATGAAAACCCAGTGTATGGAGGATATTTAACTTCATTACTGTCTAAAAGTAGCATCATGAGAACATCTGCTTCAATAATGTTAACTTACAAAATTGAGACCAACTTTTCCATGGAAGATAGCTCCGAGAGTTGAAAAAAATATAAAAAGTCATATCCTCAAAACCGTCAAAGACCTAACAAGATGGCGAGGAATTTACAGCCTGGAGAAGACTGGAACTCACTAACACTATAGGCTACTACTGCCTCAAAGGCATTAGTGATTCTGGAAGAAGTAGCTGAGCTCTGCTTCTGGTAGCCTCTCGGGCCTAGGAGGACAGATATCAACAACGGTAAACAGACATCCACTTTAAACTAGCTTTCCTAGATGTATTCTAACAACAAGTCTGAACTGGAAATTCTTGCAAAGTCTTGCAAAGTCTGTCATTCTATTTTGTATCAATTGGCTGTCTCTGAAAACCTCAACTTTGAAATTATATTATGTAGTTCTGAACTTCTAATGACTTTAGATACCTAGAACAAACAAAGAAAAATCATCTCTGGAGAAAGAATTTTATCCTAGACCTCACAGTATTATTACAAACAAATTTTTAAACACCATGCCCAATACACTATTTTAAAAACAGATATATGAAGAGACAAACACTGTTAGAGAAAACCGACAAAGGCACTCACGTAAGAGCTCCACGTGTGGAATTACAGGACGCAGACTAAAACATCGTGTTCACTATGTGTTCACTATGTTCAAGGGGATAAAATTCAAGTGAAAAGTTTGGCAGGCGGATAAAAACTATAAAAAGTGATGGAGCAGATGTGTAACAATGTCACTTAGAAGTTCTAGAACTGATAAATCTAATACATGAAATGAAGCACTCAATAAATTGATTTAACAGCAAATTAAATAAAACTAAAGAAAGAATTAATGAACAAGCAGATAGAAACATGTTTAAGATGAAGTAAGAGATTAAAAAAAAAAATAGAGTAAGAGACCCAGAGAATATGATGAGAAGGCCTAACATAAATTTATTTGAAATTTCCGAGGGAAAGGAGATATGTAATGGATAGAGGACAATGGCTGAGAATTTTCCAGAATTTATGAGAATCCACAAAATCAAAAGGTTCAATTACTCCCAGTCGAAATAAATCCACGTCTAAACATATCACAGTGAAGCTTCATAAAAACAAAAACAAAGAGAAAGTTTTAGAATTAAAATTACCTTAAAATAGCATATAACTTGAGAGTATGGAGTTAAAGTATTTTAAGGTTCTTACATTGCCGTGGAAGACAGTAAACGTTCTTAATAACATTATACTTTCATAAGCCTAGGGCAGCAGTTCTCAAACTTTTGGTTTCCAGTTCTATTATTTTCTTGAAGTGACAGGCTAATTTCATTCATTTTTAGAAAATGTCTGCCAAATACTTAAATTTGAATATTCATAGTTTGTGTGTTGGCTGGCATTTCAAGTAAAAATGGTGTTCAGTAAAACTTGCGACTCATAAAATTTTTCAAATTAAAAAATTGTCAAGAAAAATAAATCAATGTAATTTACAATATTAACAGTGAAATGATAATATGATCAGCTCAAAAGTAAAATCATATGATCATCTCAATAGGTGTAATAAAAGAATTTGATAAAATTCAGTGTTGACCAATAATTAAGTTATTGTTATTAGTTAAGGGAAAATAACAAGGAACTGTCTTAATCTGATAAAATGTTTCCACAAAACAAAAATTCTATAGCAAACATTGTACTTAATGTTCAAATGTTGAAATCTATCCCTTTGAAATTGGGAATAAAACAATAATTTCAACTATCACCAGTGCCATTCAACATTATACTGAGATCCTAAAAACAAAATAAGAATTGGAAAAGAAGCAAAAACATAACTAATCACAGATGATATCATGGTATAAAAAATTAATATATAATTTGTTGCAATTTGTATTAGAGTTAGCAGGATTGCTAGACGTAATTCAGAATGCAAATCAATTGTATTTCAATATAGCAACAACAATAAAAATTTAAGAAAGAATATCATTTATAACTGCATCAAAATATAAAATACCTAGGAATAAATCTAATACAAGATGTGCAAGACTGTGGAGAAAATAACAAAACTTTATTGAGAAACATTAAAAAAGGTCTACAAAAATGGAGAGATATAACATGTACGTGGAATAGAAAACTCAGTAATATAAAGATGTAAATTTTCCACAAATTACATTCAAGGTAATTTGAACCAAAATCTCCAAATACCACAAGATTACTTCCATGGAACTTTGCAAACTGATTCTAACATTTTTATGGAAATGCAAAGGGCCACGTAAGCTAAAACACCTTTGATGAAGAGGAACAAGATGGCGTGGGCACAAATACAGACAAAATAGTTCCAAGAAACATAATAAAGAGTCCAAATAATTTGTGACAAAGACATCAAGCAGAGTAATGGGGGGGAAATCAGTCTTTTTAAAAAGTGGAGCTGGAATAACTGGTTAACCTCACAGAAAACAGTAAATCTAGACCCTTTACTTATACACAAAATTCAGTTTCAGGCAAATTGGAAACCTATATCTGAAAGACAATACATAATACTTTAAGAAAATGTAAGAGAAAATTTTCGTAATATCAGGATATGAAAAAATTTCCTTAAACAAGATACAAAAGCACCAACATTGAGGAAAACATTGATGAAAGGGACTATATGAAATACAAGAATGACTATCCTTCAGAAGACATTAAGAGAGGCAGGCCATGGGGAAGGAGAAGATATATCCTAGAAAGGGTTAATATGCAAAATATACAACAAATCTCTACAAATAGATAATAAAAGGCAGCCAAAACAACAGAAAAATAGGCAAAAGATTCAGTCATTGCATAAAGAGGAAATTCAAATGGCAAATAAGCATAAGAAAAGATGCTTATCATTAGTAACCCAGAAAATGCAAATTAAAACAATGAGATATTTCTGCACATCTACTAGCTTGCCTGAAAATAAAATGTCTGCAAAACAACAAGTGTTGAAAAGAATGTATAGCAACTGGAGTTCCAGGCAACAGCTGGTGAGACCGTAAACGTTACATTGACACTTTGGAATACTGTGGTGTTATCTTGTATATCTAAATATGTGTCCTATGACCCAGAAATTCTACTTCCTGCTATAGGTCCTATAAAAATGCATTCTTTCATGTATCAGTTTTCATGTACAAGAATATACTGAGCAGCATTGTATATAACACCCTCAAACTGCAAACACAAATTTTTGTCAATATACTTGTGCAAGGGAATACTATCCAGCATTGAAAACAAATGAACAACATGGATAAATCTTAAAAATGTTATATTCAGCCAAACTCAGAAACAATGGAGCATATAGTGGAAGATTTGATTTGTATGACACTAAGCAAGCTAAGAGTTGGATATTTTCTTCACATGATAAAGAATATCATTCTGAAACCAAAACCAATATCACAATTAACAGGGCCCCACCAGAGCAGCACTATTGTTTTATAAGGTGTTAGCAAGTAGTCTTCCAAAACAATGTTCTGTGGTCAAATATGTTGGGAAAAGTCACATACTTTCTCCATCTCTAGGAGATTGTCAGTGCATATTAATAGTAAAGGCTACAAAAGAACATTCACTAAAGAAATTGGTCTCATTTTGGTTAATTCAGAGTTCCGGAAAATTATTTAGAAGACTTGCTTTTTTGTTTGTTTGTTTGTTTGTTTTGTTTTTTTGTAGGAAATCAATTGGAATCTCATGGAATAATGGTTTGGAACATAATCTGGAAACTCTTAACCAGAAATATTCTTACTAAGACTGGGAACAAGACAAGAATGCCCACTAATATTTATTTCATATTGTTCTGAAAGTTCTACTCAATATTATAACAGAAGCCCAGAGGAGAGGGGAAGGGAGGTAGTAATATTGGAACAAAGAAGAAAAAAAATCATCGTCATTTACAGATGATATCATAGTCATCCTTGCAACAATCACAACAAAGCAGAGTGAAACTATTGGAACTAATAGGAGAATTAAAAATGGTAACCAGCTATGGTGTGGATATACAAAATCACCAGTAGTACATCAGCAAAAAACGGAACTACAATAGAAAGAAATCTAATTGTGCAATAGCAAACAAAATGCAAATACTTAGGAAAAATTTGAGTAAGAAATGTGAAAATGCTCTAAGAAAAATAAGTTCTTTACATAAGAACAGGTTGCAATGGGCTGTCAGTATAGATATTTAAATATAAGTGGTTTTTAAGAAAAAAATTTAATTTCTACAATCAAACTAGTTGCTTGCTGAAGTTTATTTCAGCTCTAACATCTTGTGATCTTTACTATTGGAAGAGCTAAATGCTTTGAATTATAGGAATCAGATATTAAGATTTAAATATAATATTTATATTTGCTTTGGAATCTTTCATTTCTTTACTGCTACGGTAATTATAGTTTGAAATCTCTTTCTTGTTTAAATAATTATTTTTAAACTACTTTAAATCTTCTTCTTGATATTATGGGTTATTGACCTAGTAAATGAAATTACTGAGCTCATAGTATTTTTAATGCTTTAATGAAGTGGCATTCTAAAATGCTCAGTCCCTGTGACCATGTAAAGCATAGCAATTAGCTAAGACTGAAAATTACCAGCTTTCCAATACTCACAACTGCAGAAACTAGACAAACTAAAGGCCCTACTCAGAGTTTAGAAGATAAAAAGATTGAACCAAAATGCTATATTGAATACTATGATGAATACTCACTACAATTTATAAGAGCCTGTTTCAGACTTAGGAAACTTTCTTAGTTATCTTCTCCAATATCTATGGAACTCAAATTTGTGACTTTCAATGATGCAATTTTGATAAATAGCAATTGTGATTAAAAAAAACAACAAATTTCAATAAATTTAGTTTCAAGGATATAATTGGCTTTTATTAGAGATTCATAAATCCAGCAGCATCCCATCTACAACATAGAAAGGTGCTCCAATGAGCTGAGCAGAAGGGTGGGTTTGACAGGTAGAAAAAGGTTGAAAACAGAAACAAAGAACAAAAAGCAGATTGGTAAAGTTCCCTACTTTCCTTGTAGGGTTAAAGCAGAGGGGACTTTCTTATCATGTTGGTTCAGTTGACTGGGCTCCTTTTGATTAGGTGCTGTGAAACTCCTGTTTTTTGGAAAACTGGCTCATTTCTAAGTGCAGTTTGCTTACATGACACCCAGCATGAGGGACTGCATTCTGGCCTGGTCTGGTCTGTTGGGACCTAGTACAAGAGCCTACTCCAAAACAATGGCCTCCCATAAATTTTATGGAACTTGAATTTATGACTCTCTATGGGATAATTTCAATAAAGAGCAATAATGGCATCTCTTAAGCACTGAATATTGTAACAACTGCATGTTCTAAAGATGAAAAAAAAAAAGAGTCCCTCAAGTTAAACCAGATCAATTGCCATAAAATGTTAAAGCAAAGCCAATCCAAAGGGTAAACAAATCTTTATTTCGTTTCATTTCACAAAATAGGTTTACTGACCCACAAACAACACCCATGAAAAGAAATGAAAGAGACGTTCTGAACCTCGCCAGTCTTTGGCCTTGTGTTGTGGCTGAGACAGAGGTTGCCATCACGGATCTCCTGCCTCACCTTAGTCTCCTGTCTATAGCCACATATCTGAAACATAGAGCCTAATTAATAAGCTAATGAGTTGTGCATCAATATATTATTGATAAGCCTGACCATAAAAATTAACTTTTCAACACCACATCATTCACTTGGGGAAGTCTGGGAGGGTAGGCAATAAAAAGCCAAATAATTTTTAAGGAAAAAGTTCTAATTTTTATTAATACATTTTCGTGTGTGTTTTTAACAACTCTAAGCAAACAAGTGCTTGCCAATACACTACCTATTACTAATAGCTATTTATCACTAATTTTCAAGCATAGAGTTTTAGACACAGCATAGATAACATCTCAAAAACTGGGACTTCAACTAAATGTTACTTCTTATTAGACAGGAAAAGAAGATTATCATATGATAGCCATATCATTTCTATATCTTTTTGATGTCAAAAGCACATATTTGTCCATAAACCATATGTGTCAATATGGATTAAACTATACAGACATAATTTAAAATAAAGGCTATTAGCACCAGGACTTTGAAAGTTTAGTATGAAAGAAATATGCAATCATATAATTTCAATTACAAGCTTCAACATTTCATCATATTCCAGTTCCATCTCATCTCAAATGATTTAAGGTGTTTTAAGACAGTTATAACAGAACCAGTTTCTAGCAGTTTAGTCGAATAAAAATAAGCATTGGCTCTGTCATCAGACTTGGGTTCAATTCCACTCTGCCCCTTTCTAGCTCTATGCTCTCGCAGGGATTTCTACAGTCTGTTTCTTAACTTCTGCAACTCATTCATTAGCTATCCAAGAGCAGTCTCTGTATTTGCCCCATGGCAACCTTGAATAAAATTCAACACTGCTACTCATCCCCCACAAAAGGAAAGCCACCCCACAGAACAACAGGGAACAATGTAAACTGTGCGGAAGATGCTCTGGAGACCTGGAAGAGGCCCCTTCCCTCGAGGATCTTTATTTCTTCCAATTCACACACCCTAGACACTATTTCTCTCCGTTTCTTTACAAAGTACTGTATTTATCTCTCCTCGTTCCTCCAAGTGTCTATCCTCACAACTATTACTCACTCAGCACGCTGAAGACCCTCTAGTTACCAGTATCCATCCTTCTTAAGAGTTAGCAGAAATTTATCAATAACAAGTCATGTGGTTAAATAAATAAAAGCACGCATACACACATTTTACAAGGGGAAATAAGGCCTTTCTATTTCCTGCATTGTATCACGGGAAGATTCCCTTCAGGACCTGTAAAATCATTCTGTTTTGGTTTTAGATCTTTGCTATTTTCCTTAGAAGACGCTAGTAATAAAGTTAAAAGTGTTTCAGAACACATCATGTACTTGATACTTTCATTTTTTTCTACACGAGTCGGCTTGGTAGAAAATACTGCTTAGAAAACATCAGGAGGTAAAATGTCAGATGCAGCTTAAGGATACACAGAGCTAAGGTGTCTATCTAAGTTGGATAATGAATGGAAAATATGAATTGTGAATAAAATGATTCCTCTAACTCATGATGAGAATAATTTCTCAGATCTAAGTTCTCCCACTGCCCCACAGAAAAATTCCTAAGAAAGAATCATGTTCCTTTCTTAAGACTGCACTACAAGCTTCAAAAAACAACCAAGACCTGGAAGATTCCACTAATGGTTACCTGTCCCCTCTGAGTGCCAACAAAATAGTTCAAAATCACTGCTCGAACACAGCATTGGGCTTTATTTCTTAGAAACAAAAGGATAGTTTACCCTAAAAAACTTAAAAAAGAAAATTAATTTTACAATGGGTTTCCTGGCTGGCTGTTAGGAAGACTATTCTCAAAATATAATGTGTTATTTGCAGTCCTTTCAGGAAAACTTGGTAGGGTTTTATGGATATTATGAATAACCACAGATGGCAGTGAAGTGTATAATGTATGCAAAGCGGAATGGTTCCAGGCTGATATTTTTTCCCTGGAAAACTTTCTAATACTTCCACTTTAATAATGGGCCATTATCTAGAAATTGAAGCAGCTAAGGCCAAACACCACAGGCTTTGTAGTTAGGCTTTGAATGCGTTCTTGTAATTATCCAGTTGCAAGTAAAATGCAGTGTAGCTTATGGCTTCCCAAGCTGAGTTTTGACTTTTATTTTTGGCCAGTTGACCTGTGCACTGCTTTTTGACTGTAACATTCAGTGAGTCAACAAAAATATCCTGGATGAATGAGATGACATTGGCACCAAACCCTGAGTTCCGACTCTCGGGCTGGAAGTCTAACCTCTAATTTACTCCAGTCCCAGGCTGATTAAACCCATTATTTAATGAAGTCTCTCTTGGTTGTCTGTCTATCAAGTTATTTGTATTCATGAAGGGAAAGTGATAAGCCAAAATGCTAATTATCCATTTTTCTAAAATAAAAGGTCCATGCTAAGAATTACAATGAGTTATTAAAATAGCACTTTTCATCTGACATAATACATCTTAACAAGCTTTTTAAATCCAGGGATTTCCTTTGCTGGATATCTTATCTAATAAAAAGGAAGATGTTTACTTTCTACCTATTCATTCATTGCTAGCATTGGGCATCAACTTTTGAATTTGAATACTGTTTGAAATAATGAGATAAGATGGGGTGAAATTTGGTCTTCAAAAATGATTTTTTAAAAACCCTACACTTAATGAATTTATTTATATTATCATTTGTCCCAGTACCTGGATCTAAATTAGTAGTTCTCACCTGGGAGCAATTTTATCCCCTAGGGACATTTGACAATGTCTGGAGACATTTTTGATTGTTTTAATTGGAGGATACTACTAGCATTTGGTGAGTAGAAGACAAGGATGCTTCTAAAGATCCTACAAAGATCAGCACACACACATCCTGCCGCAAAAAAAGAATGAATTATCCACCCATAATGTCAATAGAGCTGAGGTTGAAAACCCAGGTCTAAAAGAAATAAAGAAACTGTAATAAGTAATCAGGCAATAGACCTGATGAAATTAGGCTACATGAGTGCCAGGAATTTAATCTTTTCTGTGTTCCTAGTTTTATTGTTTTTTCCCAAATGTCTACCTTCTTAGAATAATACTAATTATACTAAATGTAGGTCAAGCCCTAATTTCATATGATCCCACATTTATATCTCTGTTTTGTATTAGATTAAGTAGAAAATTTTTCCTCTGATGAAAACTGGATGGAGGAAAATATGTACTGGTAGAGAAATAGGAAAGAATAGAAAGAAAAATCTAGGGTCATAAAAGGACATTCTAATATCATGGGTCAAGAAAGGACTGTAGGGGGGAGAAGGAAGGAAGGAAGGAAGGAAGGAAGGAAGGAAGGAAGGAAGGAAGGAAGGAAGGAAGGAAGGGAAGGAAGGAAGATCCTAATGGCTTCACAACTTATTTCTAAAGAATCTTCAATTCCGTAAACATTTTGTTTACCTTGTGCTGACCTCACCAGCATTGCCTGCTCACATAACCCACATTTATTCATATAAAACTATCCAGCTGTGATGACCTCGACACACTCACAGTACACACTCATACTAGAAGCCCTTCACACAGAGGGACTGCCTTAGCTCAAGAGCTGAATAACCATCACCACAATAATAATTATATTGATCATTCAAAAAAATTAACAGGCATTTTGGTAACTGAAAAATAAAATGATTTGAGAGCATAAATCACACACCATTTTGTTTTATGTATAAAGCTGTACCATTACATTTCCAGCATAAAGTCCTTAATCATTTTCTAACCACAAAGCAACTTATAGGTTCAACCTCTTTGAGTCTTCCTAGAGGACAAGTCCAAGAGAAAACATTTATTTTCTAGACAGGTTTCTGTTTCCTTGGCACACAGACTCCTGGCACTGGAGAGCTGCGAGGTACACAATGGTTTGGGATTGGCAAGCTCTGAGCATTTCAGTTCCCAGCAGCCAGGCTCCTCTGAGTCCTGCCAAAACCACCAAGCAACACTTAGTCTTCAGAGCCAAAAGCCCTAGGGAGGGAACCATCTTCTGTGCAAAAGCTCAATATATGCTCCATTAGCTAAAAGGCTGATAGCCAGTAGCAGAGCTTTTTAGTAAACTATAGCTATGTTTTGGAATTTGAAGAATACCAGTGTTACAGTAGTTCGGTAGTTAATGACATACCAGTAATGTAGATAACAGAAAGGGGCAACCATCTCTACTAGTTAACACCTCATTGGCCCTCTCATTGAAAGTCCCTCTCATTGGCCCAGTTTTAATTCAATAAATTCCTTACAAAAGTAAAGAAAACGTGGAGATTAAATATAATAATAGCTGTAGATAATGGTAGAAAGAATTATGAACATTTGTTTGTATGGAACAACTATTCCAAAATCCATGTATACCCAATTAAGAAATATCTGTTAGAATATGAGGTGGCTCTGTGAAAACAAAATAAAACACATAAATAAAATCATCAGGAAACCAACATAAATAATAAATCATTTCTACAAATGAGTAATACAGGGAAATTTATCAAGACCTATTAAAACAAGAATCATGTAGATAACTGAGTTTGTGTGTAAGAGCTAGATTAAAGGCCAGTGTGATACAATGACAGGAAGTGGTAGCAGATCATTTATAGGGGAGAAAGAAACACCCAGCTGCTTTAAATTGTTGGCTATTATGAAAAATTAAGTTATATACATTCTTAATAAATAGCAACAAAAAGCTAAGGCTAAGTGTATAAACTCCGTAAAAGCAAAATACTAAATCATCCAGGAAACAAATGCTCTGGGATGTTTGGCACTTGGCCCTATTTTGTGTTGTTTTCTCAAAGTATGATAATTTTTTCACTTTTTCCTTGACAGATAAATTGTGTCCAACACAAAAATCATCCAAAAGTAAGTAATTAAAATGCCACTGATGTATGCCACACTTTCTTAAAAGAGAACATTTTTTAAGAGGATGAATTAAAAGTGATCTCAAAGGTTAAAATGTAATGAAGTGTGTCTAAGATACACAGTTACCAATTAAAAACATATTTGTGGTAATTAGCATTCAAAATAAACGTGAAGATTTTAAGCTCTGGAATCCACATCTCATGCTCTCATGAGGCATATCAGTCGATAAAAGTAAATGAATCAAAACACTAACCACACAAAGCAAGATACTGCTCTCTGGCATTCCTTGGTAGAAGAAACCTTAGGGAAACTGCTTCGTTACTTATGTTAACCCAAAAATCAACAAGGGTTCCATTGCATGTTAAATAAACTCCAAAATCCTGGCTTTAGGTGCCCTGGACTCTGGCTCTTTCAGCCATACTCAGCCGGCACATTTAATTTCTTTCAGTTTCTCAACCATGTCATGTTCTTGCCTCAGCCTGAAGACCGGGAACATTCTGTTTCTGTTTTCCTGGAATTCTTTATCTTCCACTCCCCCTTCCTTTTTGTAGGTACCTTCTCATCATGCAGGTCCCAGCCCAGATGTCAGCTTCTCAAAGAAGTCTTTTCCTGATCTGCCAGTCAAGCTCAAGGTAAATCCTCCCCACTAGACCCTTTCTTAGAACACAGAGTTGCATCCTCAGAGATAGTCATCATAATTATAATTTGTGTACTCATTAATCCATCTACTCACGTATTATCAGTCACTCCATTAGAGCCTACGTTTATTGGAGGAACAGGACATTTCTTTTGCCACTGGATCGACAACACTAACAAAATGTCTGGCTCAAGCTAGGTGTTGAATAAACATTTCTGAATGCAGGAAAGCAGATTCAGATGCACTGTATATATAACGTTGCCTAAAAGACTTAGATGTGATGTTTACCAATAGAGTGGTTTTAACAGTATTATCCAACATCAGTGTTAAATAGGGTCCCACATTATCTGCACAGCATCTTATATTGTTCAGAGCCCAAGTCTTAATCTTATTTTTAAGTGCAGTGACTTCTGAGGAATCTCTTAAGAATGTGGAGACTTCTGGTATCCTTGGGACATGTATTTTACCAACTATTTACTGAACCAAGAAACAGTGTAGTCAGTGTCTAAACCATAGAAATATTTGTCTGCATGTACACAAGCACACGTGTGCACACGTTTCAAAACACACCTATATGCAGATTCCTAGTCAGGGCCCCTTTGCAGACAGACTGTCCTGAAATAGATACATGAGGATTTAGCCCCAGAGTTCTTCCTTCTGAACTTTTCAAAAATTGCTTTCGTCACCTGCATTTTCTTTTAACATCCAAGAGGCCTCATATGAAATTTCAGATAAAGTACCATATTGAGTTAGAGGGATTGAATTTACAACAGACTTGAATTTGTAATAAAAAGGTTATGATAGCAGCACAGGCCAGGATCACTGGATTTTTATTATTTGAGCAGGTTAGTCCAAATGAGCAACATGAAAATGGAAGATGGGTTTGAAGGCCAGGAAAATAAAGGATAAAAATACAGTAGGATTATTCATTTACATACACGATTATAAAATTACTTTTCATCTCCATGTTTAATCTAGGAAAGAAAAAGGGAGATTTTAAGTGTTATTAGAAAAGGATACAAAGTGTAACTTTCAATGGCAATTGTAATAAAAATAATTAGATGATAAGTCTTATAAAAACAAGGGAATTATTTTGTTCCTTGTATAACTGTAGCCTCCAAAATAGTGTCTGACATATAGCAGGCACTCAAAAAAGATTTTTTGACTGAATAATAATAATAGCAACTATTATTAATATTTTGTTAAATACTGTACTAGACAGTTCATAGAAAACATAACAAATAACAATCAACCTTAGGAGGAAGATTTATCATTACCATTATATAAACGAGTTTATGAAAGCCAGATAATTTCTGAAGGATCAGCACGAAACCGGTATGCACACCCAGGACTAGTTAACTGCAGAAGGACTTGATTTCTTAACCAGTGCACTAAATGGGCTCCTTAGCCATGCAGAATTGTATGGAGGAGAAATGTGACCACGTTTAAAAGGATGTGCAGAAAAAAAAAAATCAGAATGCAAGATGAACCGCAGGGCTGGAGAACAGGGCCTGTTTCTGTGCAATCAGTTCACTGAAGCTGCAAGTACAGTGCCAGTGGATATTATGGAGGTGGCTAAAGGCAGGACAGTGCTGGGAAAGGGAGTCCGGAAAAAAATAGATAGCAAATAAATAAAAAGGTTATTCCTTTCCATAGTAACAACTATACCTCTAGCTGCAACATTGCCAGTGCTGTCAAAACCTTACAGAAATGAGGCAGACCCTGTTTTTCAAAAGAGTAATAATGAAAAAATAAAGTCCTGTGGTGCCTTTCCTCTATCGGCTCTGCTTATAAATTCATAGCACAGCATGGAGGTTATTAAAATCCCATATGTGAGAACCACACATAGCACAAAGAGATATGAATTGGTGTTCCATGGAGATAATGCTATCTAATGGGCAAAACAAGTAGTAGGGTTTCATTTTTATTCTGAGTACATTTGAAAAGGGCTCAGCATCCCATACTGTGCATGGATAGCTGACCATCCAAAGACCATTTTCCCCCCTTTCTTCCTATGGATTAATAAGTGGTATATAAAAAGTAGGGTTGTTATCTGCCCAAGTCTGGGTATTCCCATGATATTTTTTCTTTACTTGCAACTGTTTGAAATAGAGTGGATTAAAAGCTTCTCAGGCTGCCTTGACAGAGCAGGGAAGCAAATCTCCCCCTGCACCCTCGTATGGCATCAGGCAGGCCAAGGAGTCAGGAGAAACTTACAATTTCTCGTCCAGAGTCTGCCAGAGACTCGCCTTGAGATCGAGGGCAGGTTCGCTTCCTACTTTGTTGTTTGGGAGTTTGTTTGTTAAAGAATTTTAGTTTTGTTTTTGTTTTTCAGTCAGAAAATGTTGGTCCTGCTGAATATCCTATCAGAAAAAATCAAACACAAGTAAATAGTAGCAAATCCTATTCTAATGATCTGGCAAGGAAAACAGAATATGGGAATCTAAGATCAATCAATCAATCTAGTCAACAGAATACTCTATATCTAACATAACTTATTAAGACAAAATAATAATTATTTTGAATTTATTTACTCCAAAATCCAATCTTTAAGAGCATGTAAATTTGTGGTCGTAAACCCTTACACCAAGGGATGGACAGAAAACTCTATTGAGGAGCTAGGAAGTTTAAAATCCAATTAGAACATAGCCTTCCCAACCTATCAACACCAACAACAAACCAAAAAGCATCTAAACAGAAAATCTGAACTGTATAGGAAAAGTAATAACAAAGATAAGAAATTAACTGAAACGTGAGGCGTTTTTTAGTTGGAGCACCATTCATTCATTCAGGAAATATTTAATAAGCATTCACTACGTGCCAGGCACTGCTCCATGTCATGGCAGATTCTACAGGAAGACAGACAAAGCCCCTGTCCTCATGGAGCTTACATGTAGTGCTCAGACAGAAGGTGGAAGAACACCTGCTACAGCCCTACAGTCACCATGGTTAAGAAAAATTAGAGGGTTTGGTTATTGACTTGAACTTTCCTCAAGAAAAACCTTGAATCCCCAATGTAAAAAAACTATTGTTGAGTCTCTGCTGGTAGCTTGAAATGAGGAGCAACAATCTTGGGACCCAGGAGATAATTATGTTCTTTTAGTTAGGCAGAGAACTAGGAAAAGCTCACCTAAGTGCAAGAATGAAGCAAGATACAAGGCAAT
>CAUYRT010097425.1:0-10809 GCA_963574885.1 Lepilemur ruficaudatus
ACTTTTTCTTTGTATAAAAAAGAATAGAATCAGAAGAAGAATGTCTCGCTCACACAAGGGACCCGAGTGGGACAAATCCAGTCGATGTAAAACTGCAGCCCCCAGCTCCCCGCCCCCAGGTGTGGCTTATTGTGGCTTCGGGAGCCTCTGGAACAGAGGGGCAGAGCCGCCCATGACGGGCAGGAGGGTGGTCTCCTGGGACGGGCCCCTCCTTCTCCGCCCTGGGGTGGCTCCTGCCCCTGGGATTCCTCCTGTCAGGCCTGGGCACGCACCGACTGGCTTTGGGCTATGGTCTCTCTCCTCCGGTGGACTCTTTGTAGGGCCAGTCTCTCCCTCCTCATCTGAAATCTGAACAGTGCACTCCACGAGTTGGAAACGGGGATGAGATTTGATCTACCTCAACCGTGCCAGCTGCGAGGGTCTCACTGCTGCTACACCTGTGGCACCCACCACCCTCTCCCCACAGGTGAATGCCACAGCCTCCTCCCTGGACTCCCGCTACCTTCCTGGGCACCCCCCACACACATTCATGTTTTTCCTCTAACCCGAGGCCAGAGCTACCTTCATAAAACATAAGTTGAGAGTTGCCCCTCCCTGTCTCCTGGTCCTTAAATGACTGCCCGTCCCTGAGTACAGTGTACGTTCACACCACGGCCCAGCTCAGCCTGGCACTGACTGACCACCCTCCAGCCTCCCCAGCCCCTGCCCAGCTCCACATCCCTTCTGCCACAAAGGTGGAGGCTTCTGTCCTGTCTCAACCCCTCTAACTGACATCCCCCTCAGGGCCCTGCTAGGGTCACCAAGTAAGATGCAAGATGACCAGTTACATCTGAATTTCCAGTGAGCAGCAAATGGGGTTTGAGTGAAGTATGTCCCCAATGGGAAAGTCCTTAGACTTGATCTTCAAAGACCACATTATGCAGGACTTGAGTCCTTACATAGAGGGCTCAGGTTCACACCTGCCCCACGTCCTAGCTCCTCACCCAGCTGTCCTTGAATAGCTCCGAGTGGGCATCTGATGGCCCCTCAATCTGAACAAGCCCCAGATAGACCTCCTGACCCTCTCCCCCACCTTCCTGGCCACCAGGTGCGCAGTCACCATGGAGGCCCAGAGGTGCCCAGAGTCAGGGTGGGACTTCTCAGGAAGCACCTGTGGGACAGGGCTGGAGCCGTGTCCTGAAGCAGAGTTGCGTAGTGTGAGGTGCTGGTGAGACAGTTGCGTCTCTGGGGGCCTTTGCGTACAGCTGATGGGGCACCTTCTCCTGCCCTGGGACATTAGAGCTCCAGGCTCTTCGGCCCTCAGACTTGAGGACCTGTGCCAGCACCCGTGCCCCACCCTCCCCCGTCCCCTGCCCAGGTTTCAGGCCTGCATCCTCGGACTGGAACTTACACCACCTGTCCCCTGGCTCTCGGAACTTCAGACCCAGTCTGAACAACACCATGGGCTTTCCTGGTTCCCCAGCCTGCAGATGGCACACTGTGGCACTTCTTAGCCTCTGTGATCACGTGAGTCAAGGCCAGTAACACACCTCCTCCATCATGTCCATATGACATACCCTGCGGTTCTGCTGCTCTGGAGAGCATCTTCACTAATTATATCTGTAAAGACCGTATTTTCAAATAAGGTTACATTTTGAGGTTCTAGGTGGAAATGAATTTGGTGGGGCCCCTATGCATCCCAGTACCCCCACCCTGAGCTCAGCTCGAGTCTACAAACATTCACGAAGACTCACTCGTGCCAGGCCCAGTGGCACCAGCTGTATGCAGATTCCATAACAGGCGAAGCTTGGAGCCAGTGGACTTGGGTGAGTTCACAGTCCCATGGCGGGGCAGAAAAACCCTCAAAATGCTATAGTGGATGCAATGAGATTGGAACGGGTCCTGGGGTCCTGGCAGCTGGTGCGGTGCCCTCAACCACCTTGAACATCTGTCTCCTCTGCCTCCAGCACCCATGTCAGGGCTGGTGCCTGGAGGATGCCCGGAAGTGCTGCTGGGACCCATCACCCCCCTTGCCCGCGGCACCCGCCTGTCTCTTGCCATCCTCACTATTTGCAGAGACCATCTGTGTGTGCTAACGGGCCAGGTCGGAATGGCGGTGGCCCAGTTGGAAAGGCTCTAGATCTGCTCCGCCACGCTGGCCCAGGCCCCTGGCTCCTGTGTGCTCCCCGGCTCTCAATGGCACCCACTGGGCCCATCCATCATGCCAAATTCCCCATGCAAGTGTCAGCCTGCTGAGCGGGAAACTGCACAAAGCTTATAGCTTTCTCAGGCTTCCAATCTGATTTCCTGATGGCAGCTTCTACTCACCAGAGGCTCTCTCTAGGCAGGGGCAGTGGGTGGCCGCCCCTTCTCCCCCAGCATGGAGCACACCCTCCTGCTCAGCTCCCCCAGGAATTGGCATGGTCCTTCCCTCCAGGGCTGTCATCTCCCCTGGGCCTCCCAGAGGAGGTGATCAGCCCCTTCCTGTCTGCGTCTTCTAGAGGACAGCTGACCCCAAGCTGCCCGAGCTGCCTTAAAGCCCGGAGTGCCGTTCTGGGGCCCACAGTTTGAAGGGCACTTTGACAGACTGGGTGCTGTGAAGGCTTCAACAGGATGGCAGGAGTCTAGGAAACACACCCGGCAGGTCAGGGAAGGTGCAGGGAGAGTCGTGAGGGAGCTACACCTCCTGGCAGGGTTGCTGGGCCTGAGTGGGGAGGATGGGGCCAGGACCCCTTGTGCTGCTTTTACTACCGACCACCGCGTTTGCCTTTGCATGTGAGAATATGGCAGCTGTCACAGCACGGTGGCAACTTGTGGGAACTGCCTAAGCCTCAAATGCACACAGGATTCTTCTGGGGGAGAGAAGGAGGCCAATCCTAAGGGCTGCAGAGGAGGACCCCACGAAAGTGTGGACATTACGGAGATCAGAAAGGGGCACCCACTTGGGACACAGCCTCCAGCGGCTGGTCATGAGCTCCACACCAGGAAAACATCACAGAAGAGCCCTGCGTGCTGTGTGTCCTGCCACACCCGGGCACAGCAC
Organism: Lepilemur ruficaudatus; assembly: GCA_963574885.1. Classification (NCBI taxonomy): domain Eukaryota; kingdom Metazoa; phylum Chordata; class Mammalia; order Primates; family Lepilemuridae; genus Lepilemur; species Lepilemur ruficaudatus. The sequence continues at coordinate 3,023 of CAUYRT010097425.1, forward strand.
AAGATGTTGGGTTTCACAGACATTTCCCTCGTGAGCTCCTGATTATTGAAGTGAGTGCTCCGGTTTTAGTCAGTTAATGAAGCTAATGTCACCATCAGTGAACCTAACAGAAATCTGGGATTCCACTTAGTGCTCCTGGAGGCCTCTCTTCCCTAGGCTCGTGTCCTTGAGGCCCCTCCTGCTAAAGACTCCAGGCTCCCTCCCTCCTTTCCCCCTTCCCAAGGGACAGCAGTGCCTGTCCTCTGATGTCTGACTGCTCCGCCCCCAGGGGCCTTTGGGGAGGGGTAGAAGCATGTAAGACGTGGGGTCCTAGAAGTCCCTGCGCTGCCCTCCCCAGCTGGCTTTCTCAAGGAGTCCTGAAGCCAGCGCCCGACTCCCCTGTGTCCTCCCTCAGCCTCTGGCTCCTTCCTCGGCTGAGAGCAGGAGGAGGAGGGAGAGCTGTGTGACCACGGTGCTCAGAGTGCACATGCTCCATGGTGTCAGGGGAGGCAGGCGCAGCAGAGCCCCTGGGAGCACAATCACCGCTTCAGTTCCAACCTCGGCCCTGGTGCTCACTGGCTGTGTGATCTGAGCAAACATGGTAACCTCTCTGAGCCTACTTCCTGGTTACACATTGGGATGATAATAGGAAGCAGTCCCAGAGTGAGGGTTGAAGGAGGCGATTCATCCTGCCGAGTGCCTGACTCCACAAAGAAGCCATCTTATCCTGAAGATGCCTGAGACCGAACTCCCAGGCCACTCCTCTGCTCCTGAGCCCTGTCCTGATAGGGACACTGTCATGGCCAAGGATCCTCATTCTGGGGTCGGGGGGTGGGCACACTTGTCCTCCAGATCCAAAACCACATTCTCCACCTGACCTCAGCGGTATTAAGGTGACATTTGAGGGCCCATCTGTCATTCCATTTTAAAATCTTTGAAATTCCTCCCGACCAGGGAGAGAAGAGGGGTGCTCTTGGTCAGGCTTTCTCAGACACCCCAATATCTGGTTTATTTGTCAGGAACACTGGAAAATGATGAGAGAAGAATGGATTTGGAGAGAGAAATGTACACCAGGAGGGCACCGTTTTGCTCCTCCTGGGTTATTCGGCCAAGGTGCTCTGGGCGTTCCTGACGCTCCTCCGAGGTCTCTGGGCAACAGCTGCATTCCTGTCGGCTGCATATGGGAGGGTCCCATGGCCAGGCACCTCGCTGCTCCTCAGGGTGCCCAAGGGGACCCATGGTGTCCTGCCCACCCCCCAGCTGCTGCACGGTGGAGGTGACATCCTACAGGGCCAACTGTGACATCCAGGACTCAAGGCCACCTTGCCCTCTCAGAGGTAATGAGGCATATGGGGCACTGGGCCCTGTGGCCTCTTCAGAGTGCCCTGCCTGGGTCTATTCACCTTCCTGCAGCCCCACTTTCCTCTCTGCCTCGCACAGTCTCCTGGGGCCACATTCCCAGTGCAGAGCAGCAGGCAAGCTGTGATTCCCAAGGGGGTTGGGGCACAGATGCTGAGGACGGGGCTGTCCTTGGCTGTTTTGATGGGGGCTGGCCTGGCCTTAAGCAAAGACCCACAGGTAGCAGGAAGGTGCAGAGGCCAGGCGGTCCCAGTCCCGAGGCCGTCAGCACAGGCCTCAGCAGGTCCGGGCAGCCTGGTTGCAGGCCACTGCGCTTGACCCCAGGGACTCATAAAGACGGTGCTGCAGGCAGTGAGCAGGGAACCCCCAGGACAGGGTGCCTTCAGTGAGCAGTCCCCTCAGAGGCCGTGGGTACAGAACCCCTGGGGGTTCTCCACTTAAACAGTCAGTGCCTGGCTTGCTGGGCCCAGACCCACGCCAGAGGCAGTGTCCCAGGCCTAAGCCCTTAATGAGAGGGTGCTACAGCCTTGTGTCACCCCCTCGACATGGGAGGGCTCGGTGGCAGACACTCTGCAGCTGTGTGCTCCCAGCTGGACCATTTGGGATGCGAACAGCACTAGGGAGGATGTGCAGCTGCCCACGGAGCGACCTCGGAGTTTATTTATTGATCTGCTTGGGCAGGCATGGCCTCATGAGTTGGGCAGGGTTGGTGGGCAGGACTTTCTCCAGGACCCTGGCCAGGAGCTGGACTTCCTCAATGGGTTGAAGCAGCCCTGGGGGAGCCCCACGTTCCCTTGCGTTCTCCGTGGCACTGAGCAGTGCACCCGAGAAGCTGCCACTGCAGGTGGCAGCTGAGATCTGAGCTGGGCCCTCTGGCCTGTGCTCATTTCTCTTTGGACACAGCCCGGCCAGTGTTGCCTCTGACTCCAGTGGCCCAGAAACCAGAGCAGGAAGAGGTCTTGAGTGGGAAGCCGAGGGCACCATGGGCCAGAAAAGGAGCTGGTGGCCCCCTGTTCTGCCCCCACGGCCGACAGTGGGTAGAAGACCAGACACAAGCCTGTCCAGATTACAATCGATAGTGCTCCCACCCCATAGATCCCCAAAGTCATTAGATCTCGTAAGTGGTCAGAGAGCAAGTGGCTCCCAGAGGATGTTCCCGAGGCCATGGCGCATGATATTAAAACCATGTTCAAGGTGCCTCGACCCCTCCCCTTGGGGGCTCCCCAGAGTCACTGCTCTGAGCTTTCCTACAGACCCTTCCCAGGAGCTCTGGGCAGCTGGCCACCCCTCCTCTGGCCCTGGCTGACTGCGCCCTGACTGGCTCACCGTTTCTCTGGAGCCACTTGCAAGGAATCCTGTTGGAGTCAGGGCTGAGCTGGGGTAGGACATCCTGAGATGGCCCCAGAGGGAGCAGATGTGCTGCCCATGGCCGTGTCATTGCGGTCAGCAGGGACGAGCCAGCAAGAGAGTCAGGTCCCAGTCCCGGCTGTGCTGTCAGGGACACCGGCAACTTCCAGCAGCGACTCAAGCTCCCAGGCCTCGCTCTTTGTGTGCAGGACAGAGCAGACCTCCGAAGGGGGGCTGGGCCTGAGGGGCAGAGTAAGGAGACACAGGAGATGGAAATTTTATTTCCATGGCTGGGTTTTGTGACTCTTGGACTGACGTATCGGAAAGGCCCAGGGGGAGGTCTGGGGCCTACTCTGCAGAGGCTCTGCCCACCTCCCTCCCAAACCTCGCCCCTCTGTATCTGGAGACAGTTCTGAGCTCCGTGTCATCCTCACTGTGAAGTGACAGGGTTCACCACAGGCTGACGGACCAGTCCGTAGTCACACAGCATGTCCAGGCCAGCTCAATGGGCCTGTGCGTCGTCTAGAGGGTGAAATGATTAGGAGGGATTTATGCCGAGTGCTTCTCAGAAGGAGCTGCGTCCCCAGCATGGACGATCGTCAAGATTACAGTTTTGCAAAAGATACGGTGACATCCTTCAAATGGATCTTTCTTATTATATCCCTCTATAAAAGCCGGGGACATAACATTAAATCACAGCCCCGGGAAGGAGGCATTTGGAGCCGGGATGATGTACTGCAAGCACGTCTCGTTCTGGTGCTTTAACCTAACCCTGGGACCACATCATTAACATCGTGTTTAATGTCCTGGATCTGGGGATATAAAACAGCCCACGCTATGTTTCAAAACATTTACTAAGAGGTAAGGGGCTTCATAATTTTGTTTGATAAGTGCCTTATTATTTTATGTGGAAGTAACAGAAAAGTTATTTTTTTTAGAACCACCCCACCTAACCTAGCAACACCCCGGACACACATTTCATCTTCCGCAGCAGATGTGGGGGTGCTCAGCCTATTGCTCTTGAAAAAACCCCATTTCTCCATGTGCTCCTTCATTCGATAAATATTTGCAGAACACTAAGTGGGTGTTGGGGATACAGCAATGAAATCGTTAGACTTGGTCCCAGTCCTTGGGGAGAACAGACACGGTGACAGGTACTTGGGAGGACAGTAGACAGCATCTCTCCCACTCAGAAAGCGACTTCACAACCCCCTGCCTCAGTATCTGTCCCGGGGACCCACGTGCCTGTGCCCAAGGGGCGGGGCCAGGGCTGGTCGCTGCAGCACAGCCTGTAACCACAAAAGCCAGGAGACGTCCAGTGCCCAACACTGGCGGGAGCTACTCAATAGTTAAGCCCTGGCTGGCCATCCTACAGGGCATCAGGCATGGTTCTCACAGAAAGGGATTGGTCTGCAGCACTGGTGGGAAGGAGCTCCCAGACTCGGTGCTCACGGAGAGGGCAGCTGTATGGTGACACATACGTGCACGGGCACGAGCGTTCTCAAGGGCACAGGCACCCACGCACTCCACGTTCCCGTAGGTGCACATGTACCTGTGCCCAGGCACAGAGAAAGGTCTGGAAGGGTGTGCACCAAAGAGATAGAATCGCAAGCTCTGGAGAGGAGGTCTTGAGCTTTCCCTGCAAACTTTGGCTTGTTTACAGTGAGGATATGTTCGTGGGTTACTTGTTCAATGAAGAATTAATAAAATTTTAAGAGAAATGGAGATCAAAGAAGAGGAAAGACCCCAACAAGTATTAACTGAACACCTGCTTAAAGCCAAGTGTTTTCATGGTCTGTGTCTGCTCCTGGCAACATCCCATAAGGGAAGTCCTGGGACCTGGTTTTCCAAGAAGTGCTGGAGAACACAGAGATCCAGGGTCACATGTCATGTGGATGGCACCTGCCCCAGTGAATCTGCACCTGTACCCTTTCCTCTGTGTCAAGCTCATTGTTATTTAAAGGAACTAAAACATGTCAAAATAGGTAAGTCTCCCTCTCTCTTTCCCTCTCTCTCTCTGACCCTCTCTCTCTTACACACACACACACGCACACGCACACACACGCATGCACCAGTGATTTGGACTAAGTGCAGGAATCAGGAGACTTTCCCGATCTCTTTCCAGGGCTCGCAGGTATATGGGATGCAGGGCGCCCCCCGGGGACGGGTAGTCAGCACGTGCCTCCCACTGGCCGCCCCGCAGATGCCAAATGTCTCCAGTGAGCTTTTGGCGAATGCCGGATCACTGTCAATTTGTGGTTCGGCTCCAAGCTGAGTGCTTGGAGTATCAATATTCTCTGTGGTTGATTAAAGAGTGCGATGATCTGTGTTAATGATGGAGCAACCGCCTGAGTGATCTGAATCAGTTAGGAGGTATTAGAGGAGCAGACCCAACCCTTCCAACCACTTTATTAGCAAATTGAATAAGCTCCGCGATGAATGGGGGGAGGGCGTGGAGGCCCAGGTTTGCCGGGGCCTACTATGCACTGGGCATCTTGCACTCACCATCCATTCATTCTCTGAAACAGCAGCCAGACCAACATTCGTGGAGCCGGCAGTCTGTACCCAGCCCCACGCTGTCTGTCGACTGCCCCCATCAACCTGGTGAGACAAAAACTGCCCTACTAGCTCTCGGGTCTGGATCTCACAGAGGTGCAGCAACTTCTCTGAGGACCCAGGGCTACAGCCAAGATGTGGTGGAGATGGTCCCAAATGCCTGCCACCTGCCAGGTAGGACACACACGCCAGGAGCCACAGCAACCTTAGGAGGAGGGAGAGAATAGCTCTGCCTGGCCCATGGCTACTTGTCGAGGACCTGCAGGGGTGTCCCCAAGAGCACACTGCCACCCCCCATACGGCTGGGGACCGAGGTGAGGACCTGTTCAAAGCAACCTGGCTGGGGACCGAGGTGAGGACCTGTTCAAAGCCACCTAGCTGGTTAGCCTCTGGCCTAGCCCCAGAGCCCAGATCTGTCAGGTCGTAGCCCCCACCCCTGCTGCTGCCCTGCAAGCCTCGAGCCCCTCACCGGGTCTGCAGAGATGCAGGAGGGCCTGGAAGTGAGGCCAGCTGGAGCCCAGATCTTGACGACAGGCCTCGTTGGGCCCAGACGCTAGCGTGATGGCTGCCTAAGTGTCCAGTGTCACCCACCAGCCCACCTTCTAGTGTCTCTTTCCCTCCTCTCGAGCCAAGGACACCACGGAGGCATGCCCTCGCTGAGCTATTCATTTTTCTCATGACCTAGAAATATGTGAACAGAAGCTCAAATTCCCTACTAATCAAATGAATGTGCTTTTAAAAGAGATCCCCGTGTCACTATTAAAGCAGCAAATCCCACACTTGGTGCAGGTGTGGATGTGTGGCGACTGACACTTGCGGGCGTGTGGGTGGGTATGAACACCCTTCGGAGGGCGGCAAGGGTCGGTGCAGATGTCCGCTGGGCCAGGCTAGGGTGCCTCGTGCTTCTGGTCAGCACCAGTGTAGGTCAAAAGGTATTTTACAGATGGATTAATGTCCACAACCGGTAGACTGAATGAAGCAGATCACTCTCGGTGATACGGGTGCATCGCGTAACAAGCTGAAGGCTTTAGGAGCAAAGACTGAAGTTTTCCAGGGAAGGAATTCAGCGCCAAGGCTGCAGCATGGAAACCCTGCGTGGGTTTCCAGGCTGCCGACTGCCCCTGGATTTCAGCCTTGCCAGCATCACAATTGCGTGAGCCAGTTCCTTAAATAAACCTCTCTCCACGCATGCATATACACGCGCTCTGTCTCTCCTACGTATCCCGTGGCGCCACTGCATCTCCCACTGAGCTGTGTCTCTGGCGAATCCCAAGCCACACCGGGCTCAGTGGTACCTATCTTTAGCCCCAGAAGCCTGTGCCCTGGGATCCCATAGCTGTGTGTCCGGGCAACCTGTCCCCACGCAGTATCAAGGACGGTGAAAACACTCATGTGCAGGGACATTTACCAAAAACAGAATTTGTTGTAATGAGCACTTGGAAACAGAGTGACTCCTAACGACGGGGAGTGGGGTCGACAGACTATGGGCCATCTCTTCAGGACAAGAACCAACCGCCCGTGAGCAAGGCCAGCTGCAAGCAGAGTGTGTACGTGATCTGCTGCATTTGAAGAGACACATGGGCGAGTCTGAGTGGTGTTACGGCTGGAGAACCACCCAGAAGAAACTAATCCAAATGAATGCAGCCCCGGTGGCATCTTCCTGGGATAGCCTGGGGGGATGCAGCCTGCTCTGGCCACAGGGCCTGGTGAGTGGACAACAGGCTAAAACCATCTCCTCTCTGAGACCCTTTGTGCAGTGAACAACATGCACAGCCATATGGGGCAGACCTGAAACATTAATTCCTGTGTGGAGTTGGGATTATGAGTCATTGCTATGTTTCTACTTATGCTTTTCAACATTTTCTAAGATTTGTACCATGGGTGTTTGTTGATCTCTTATCAAAGAAAAATAAAGAGCACTGCAAGAAAACCAACAAACTCTGTGCCATAGCCCACGCTGCTTCCAGCTGCCTGCATAGAAGGGGTCAATTCATTACCCGCCAGCCCGGAAATGACCGAGGCCTCCTCAGTGCCCCTCAGCATCACCCCCTCCCCTGGCCTCACAGCCCCACTAAAGCCAGAGGACCGAGGTGCCCAAGCCCTACCGGTGCCATCCTTACTACAGGAGGGAGGCTCAGACAGGGACCCAAGAGAAGGACGGCGTGGGGTAACATCACCTCCAATACCTCTCAGTGTGAAGGGGCTGCCCCCCCCGCCACCCCAAGGAAGCACTGCTGGAGCTGCCCCTCAGGTCCCCACCCTGCTGGGCTCTGCTTTTAGCCCTGCCACAGACACACCCAGCACACACACACCCAGACACACACCCAGACACACCCAGACACACACCCACCCAGCCACCCAGACAGACCCAGCACACACCCAGCACACACCCAGACACACCCAGCACACACCCAGACACACCCAGCACACACCTAGCACACACCCAACACACAACCAGATACACACCCAGCACACACACAGCTGACGAGCGGAGTGTCGGGTCAGAGTCTCATTGACCCACTGCAGCACGGGGGTCGCCGGCTGCT
>CAUYRT010097427.1:0-15043 GCA_963574885.1 Lepilemur ruficaudatus
AGGAACAACATTTATCGGGTGTCGGGCAGACGGGAGGGGGGAAGAGGGGATGGGTATATGCATACATAATGAGTGCGATGTACATCGTCTGGGGGATGGTCAGGCTTGAGGCTCTGACTGGAGGGAGGAGGGGGGCAAGGGCAATATACATAACCTTAACATTTGTACCCCCATAATATGCTGAAATAAAAAAAAAGTTCTGCCCAAGTATAAGGAAATAGAAAAGAAGACTCATAGCTAGTATGTATGCATGTTTTAATAAATTTCATGAAGATTTTATCTACCTGAGCATGTTGAGCTATAAGTGAGGTTAAAGGCTATAGTAGGAAGGTCAAAGGAAAGTATGTCAGGGCGAATTTTCTGGATCAGGGCTACCAAAAATTGAAGTGGACTAGCATAGAAACTACTCTTCTATTCATTCTTTTTCTCTTCCAGCCAAGCTAATCTTCTCTCACTCTCTCCACTAAGCCTCGCTCCCTCTTATTCACACTTGGATCCTTGAATGTGCTGTTCCATTTACCTACAACATTCCCACCACCAAATCTTCCTTCATCTTGCTGGTTCCCACTTCTCCATCAGCTCAGCGGGGATGTTAGTTTCTTCCTCTGTGAACTTCTCCATGACCACCGTCACCCACAAACCAGGGTAGTCTCAACTACCCTCAGAACTCTCCCTGATCTAACTTTCTTCATACTGGTTCAATGTCTGTCCCTATTTATAAGATTGCTGAGTTTTAAGTTCCCTGAGGACAAGGGCATCATTTGCCTTGTTCACCATCAAATTCCCAGAACCTAGCATAGTCCACGACATTTGGGAGGATACAGTTGAATGAACAAATGAATGAGCAGAGCATTCTCTGCCCCTGGAACTGACTACATGGTCACTCAATGGGACTGTTATAGAGAAGATTCCAGATGAGGCAACAGGAGTTGGGGCTGCAGGGTGAACTACATGAACTTTTAGCTCTATTCCACCTCTACTGTTTTAGGATATAGCAGTGAGTAAAGCAATAGTAACTTCATCTTTCCCCTAAGATGGAAATCTTCTGCTCCTTCAAGTACATAATAAAGTTCAATAATTTAGTATTTTAGTTGGGAATCAATCCCCGAACAAGACCAAACACAAAGAAAACAATTTTTTTCAAAGATAGATAGATCAAAAGGTCAAATGTTGATTTCTTTCTTCACAGACATGATGAAAAAATAAGGCAGTTTCGTGACTGAGTGAGGAACCACTAAGAACCCACATCCAGAGCCAAATTCTGACTCTTTTCTAAGTGACTGGGCTACCACTGGTGCCTCACTGGTAGGGCAGTTAAAATGCACATAGACACATTTTTTTCAGAAATTTGCTTAGTGTTCCAGGGGCTCCCTCATCTCCCTAGAGCTCATGCACAGACCTCAAATTGAGACGCTCTGACCTGGCATGAAGTAGTGACCAAGATTCACAAATGTATAAGTGGCATATGTGTCCCTGAGGACTTAGATCATAAAAGACAGTGTTTCCCTTTCCTTCTCAAATCCTTGGGGTGACAGTGATGACAGTAGACCTGATGGTTACCGGTTGCACCCAGCCACTGACAGAAACTGAGCAATATAGGAAGACCAGAAAGAGATCACCAGATTAAAAATTCCTTGGGCTCAGGGTCTGTGTCTGCTCTATTTATTGCAGAACACCATGTAAAAAAACAGAGCGAGCAGGAGAGACTCACAGAATTTTTAAAAAGAAGAAGAAGAAAAGACACAGTCAAAGAGGAAGAGATGGGAGATGGGATTGCAAAGAGAAACAGAAAAAGGTACCAATCCGCAATGAGAGACAAAGAGACAGAGGAGTCCTGAGGACCTAGGACTTGGGACAGAAATTCCATGACCTTAGGCCTGGCCTCCCCTCCATTAGCTGCATGGCAGCGTGAGGAGACTAAGCTGGCCAACTGTAGAACTGTTTAACTTGTTAGGACTTAATCAATAAGAACCAGTGTAACATTTGTGCTTCATGTTCCTCTTATTTACACAGACGACAAACTGAAGAAAAATTCTATTTCTCCAGCCAAAAACATTTCCTTCGGGGAGCCAAGTTCCTTCAAAATCAACAATAAAATGATGAGGAAAAAAAAATTAAGCACTTTGGAAATGCTATATTTAGATCCAGCCCAAAGACTATCTCTTAGCTTTCTCCTTCTCTCCAGCTGGTTCCAATCTCAGCAAAACTCCTCAATTAAATTGCTACCCATTTGCAGTCTCCTGTTGAGGATTCTGGCGTGTCTCATGTGGGAGCCCAGAAGAGTGGCTGGGAAGGGGCAACAGTGGCTCTGGAAGTCAAGGTCAAGTGCAACCCTTACCCCTGATGAACGGCTATCCCTCAGAAGACCCCACTCTGGCCAGCACTGGCATATTCCTCAGGGGTCCCAAAGCCTCCTCTAAACCTCTAAACCAGCCCAGGGAGGTGGGCAATGCAGCATCACTGAAAGACCTGGCATTGAATGCCTGCTGTGCCTCTTCCTACTTAGGCGGCTTAACCGGTTTCTTAGCCTCTCTAACGTCCAGCCTTGCTATCTGTAAAATGCAGAGCATGATACCTGCCATGTAGGGTTGTTGTATCTGATGTGACTGTTCAGATAACGCATTAGCATATCTGTCACATGGTAGGACTTCAGCAAACCTCAGCTGCTATGCTCAAACTGCCACTCCCACTCCCTCTCTCACAAAATGCTGAGATTTGTCTGTGTCCAAGCACTGACCACACTGTGTTGAAACAATCTGACAGTGGCCTGTCTCACCACTACCCAGAAAAGCCTGGTCTCCATCTGCAGTGCCTACCATACCACGGATTCTCAATAAGTATCTGGCAAATGAATGCAGTTGGGAGCTTATGGCATGTAGGGTCAGCTTGCATTTTTCCCTATCAATATGGGCTCAGAAGAGATCCACATAACCTACCCAGGCTTCTAAAATGTCTCTGTAACATGACATTCCCTGTGGTTTGTTCTCTCCTTGATTTTTCTATTCACTCCCCTGCTCTTTAAAACTGAATCAGTCACTTAGGGGGAGAAGCCCATGCCCCCACTTAGGGTCTGTGGACTTGGCGAAACCTCGAGCAGTCCAGTGGAGGAGGAATTAACATTGGTAAGGGCAACGAGTCTCAAGCCAGAGGTCCTGGTGGCGTCCTCATCTACATGGGCAATAACACGCTGTGTGTTGTCTTCAAGGCAGAAACAGCCCAAAGAACCACTCAACCAGCTCCCGGAAATGGCTAAATGGCAGGTCAAATTGCCCATAACATTGACAAGGAGGATGGCTGGATGATTCCAGCACCTCTCTAGGGGGAAATGAAATTCAGAAATCAAGCATCAAGAAAAGGAATCATAAAAAATATATATATACCCTATGCAGAATTTACATCCTGCCATAAAATGGGGAAGGACTTAGGATGCAAAGGCATCCTTGTATTAGCAGGGGTGTTTGTCGGGAAACAACCTCCCCCAGCTGGACCAAGCTGTTTGCCTGCCGATGACTCCCAACAGTGCCAAACAATCCAGACATTTGCAACTATAGCACATCAATTTGTTTTTAAATTATAAGGCTGCCGGGAAGAGTTGACTCCTTGCTGGAAATATGCTACGTGGTGCTCTGGGGCAGCCGTTATGGGATATGGTGTGACCGCCAATCTGTCCAGACTCAGAGGGCAGAGGATTTATGTGCCTATGTGTGCAGCCAACGCCAAGCAGCAAGGGAGGTGGGCAAGCTCAGATGTGGCCCCTCCCTGCTCCAGTAAGCTACTGGGTCTGCAGATGTCTCACATGGGCTCATCCCACACATGCACAGGATGTAAGCTGTGTCCTTCTCAAAGGATGTGGACACTTACCTAAGTGTCCTCTCAGTGCCATAGGGGAGGTGTTTCTCTTCCCTCTGTTGTGTGTATTAGGACCACATGAAGAGACCTATGGGGGGAGGGTGTCCAAGGATCTCTCCTCCCAAGCTCTCGGGATTAAAGCACGCTTCTATGTGTAGTCCACGTGGCGAGGGCATTGTTCTTTCAGGTGAAACAGATAGGCGTCGCCCCATCACCTGCAGAGCCTCATTGTTGATTTCACAAAACTGAGCACAGCCTCTGCCCGACAGGGAGTTCAGCTCTCCTTGAATGAAGGGCTCCAGAAAGCATTCTGGAACAGTCAGCGGGCAGACAAGGAGACCATAGCTGCCTAACTTGCTCACTGCACCACATGGTTGGGGCGAAGACAAGGAATCACCCTTCAGAGAGGAACCTAAGGTTTCTTAGCTGTACCTCGCTCCCAGCCCTCTCTTCTGCAAGCCCTCTCCGTCCCATGTCCCTCCTTTACACTGTCCACCCCTTCCAAGTGTACGGGGAGCCCCAGTCCTGGGTCCTTTCTCGTGGGATCCTTCCTTAGGGGGTGTCGGTTTGGTGTCCGTGAAGCCATCCCCCACCTGGACTTCTGCTCACTCCCAGGGTGTTGGGGAGGCACTGTCGTCTCCTGAGTATGGGGGAGATGTGAGTGTTTCAAGTGCGCCCTGGTCTCTCCTCCCCAGAGCAAAAGCTAGACCAGCTTCCTCCTCATTTTCTGAGGTGCAAACATACCTCACTACCACAAGAATTCATTTTCTTTTGAAAACTGCATATTCATTTTAGTTATATGACTTTGACTCTATTCCTTGAGATGCAATAATCCTGACCTTTTTATGATAAAAATCCTTTCTCTCCTTCCTGGGCCAATCCATTACAAAGAGCCCCTTTAAAAGCCTCTGACTGAGCTATCAACAACAATGGAGCCGTGCTTCCGGTTTTCTGTCATCACCATGATTGGAAAAGGGTAGAGACCATTTCCGTTCATTCTGCTGCACACACAAACCAAAGTACCTCCCACATCCCTGCTCCAACCCAGAAGCCCAGACATCCGATCCACCTTTCCTGAATCCTATTGCTCCACTGCCAGCCACTAAAGCAAGAGCATCTCTGGAGAGGGGCCCAGAAAAGCCACCTTCACAAAGAGAGCACGGAGGTGAGCAGTAAAGGGAGTTCTCCAGACCTCAGGGGCACCTGTGAGGCCGGGTCATATTGATTCCAGAAGAGAAAGCCCCCACTGGTCACCAGGCTGCCCCCAATGTAAATCTGGGGACATTAGGGGACTGGAGTGGTTGCCAGTCCTTCCTAACCGGCGTCTGCACCTTGACTTTGGGTTTAAGCTCTGAGACTGTGAGGCCTCCAAAGTTATCTTCCAGATTACAACACTGCTCTGGAGAACCTGGGTGGCAAAGACCTTTCTCTCTCCACCAGAGCCTTTTCTTTGTCCATTATACACATTCTAGTGCCTGACATCTTAGGAGAAAAATTCTCCCACTGCTCCACACACTCTTACAGCCCCATTTTCTCCCTTCAGTTCTCAGTTAAGCTTCTAGAAATAACATTCTACACTTCCTTTGCTTCTCACTGACCCCAATCCACTGAAACCTGATTTCCATGCCCACAACTCAAACATCTGCTGCTCAAGTCTTCAATGACCTCCTTGTCATGGGATCCAATGACTGTCACGGCATTGGCCCCTCCTGGTTGTCCTCCGCTGCTCTGGCTGCTTTCGATCCCAGGTGACCATGCAATTTTTCTCTAATCCAGGATGTGCCAAGAGTGAAAAGGAGCAGAATAGTCATCACGTGCTCACAACTGGCACACAGTAGAACACATTGCAGGCAAACCAGCACATGTGACCACACTTGTCATCAGTCTCCTTTGCTGGCTTCTCCTAGTCTGTACTTATCCTTTGAGGATAGCATCTCTCTGGGTCATCTCCTTAATGCCTCCCCTTTTCATTCCGCACACTTCTTTGAGGTGATCTCCCCCGTTGCCAAGACTTCAGACATCAGCTAATTAGCATTTGCTAATCATTTGCTAATGATTTTCAAAGCTGCATCTCCACCCACAGCAGCTGTCTCCAAGATGGCTCCAGTCATCCTTAAAGTCTGGTATTTGTGTCTGTGTGCAGCCCCCTCCATCATTGTGTCAAGGTCAGTCTGTGTGATGAAGAGAGTATGATGGAAGTGACAGTGTGTGACTTCTGAGGCTAGGTCAATAAAAGATTGCCATTTCTGCCCTCCTTTCTTGGATCATTCACTCTTGAGGAAGCAGCTGCCATGCAGGAAGACACTCAAACAGCCCCTATAGAGAGGTGCCCAAGATGAGAATTTGAGGCTTCTTCCCAGCAGCACCAATTTGATGCCACGTGAGCAAGCCATGCTGGAAGCAGATCATCTAGACCCAGTTGGACCTTCAGATGACTACAGCCTCAACCAGCATTTTGACTGCAAACACATGAGAGATCCCCCCAAGCTAATGGGGATCTCTTCTTGAGATCCCCATTGAATTGAATTGAATTGAATCTTCAATTCCTCATTCACAGACATGTGAAATAATAAATATTCATTATTGTTTTAAGTTACTAAGCTTTGAAGGTAATGTATTACAAGGAATAGATAACTAAATAAACAACTCTGCTCTTTCTCTTAAGCTTTATATTCAGATACCTAAATGTCTCAGTTTTACACTTGAATATCCCCCAAATAAGTAAATTTAGCACTTCTGAACCAAACGCATCTTCCCCTCCATCTGCCACTCCCCAAATCTGTTCCTCCATAGTCTTCTCACCTCACTTAAGGGCAGCAGCCTCCTCCCAGTGACTGAAGCCAGAAACCCAAACATCATCCTCACCTCCTCCTCCTTCCTCCATATCCTATCTATGGTCAGCTCCTGACAGTTGATTCTTTCTCCTAAGTAAATTCATCTACCTCCCTCCATCTGCTTCCACTCAGGCCATCATCATCTCTCTTCTATGTTATTAAACAGCCTCCTTAGTTGCTCCCCCATGCCTCTGTCTTTACTTCCCTCCAATCAGGATTTTCTTTTTATAAAGAAACAAATCAACTACATCACTCCCTCCCTACCTGAAACCCTTCACTGATATCACAGTACCTTCAGAATAAAACCCAAGCCTGCAACACAGCTCTCAAGACCCCCAGCCTCTGGCTTTGCCATTCTACACCTAAGCATGCTCTGCTCCCTTCTGCCTATTGTATTGTGCACATTCTCTTTCTCTACTTAGAACTGACACTCTTCCCCTCCAGATCCACAGCTGTCACCAGACTGACACCAGACTCTTCCTTTGGGTTTCAGCCTAAAAATCACTTCCTCCAGGAAGCCTTCCCTGAACAACACTGACCTTGTTAGGTATAGCTGCAGGTTGAGTTCCCCAGGAAGCAGAGCCTGAGACAAAGATTAATGTGCAGAAAGTTTCTTAGACTGTATTCTTACAGTCAGTACCTGTAGAAGGGAAGGAAGTGGGATTGGGCAGAGGGAGAAGTTGAGCTGTGATGCGGCCTCTAGAAAGGCCTCCGCTGACCTCATGGGGATCCTGAGGCTTGAATGATCCTCCAGAGTTGCTCCAAGTTGGGGCAAGGAGGTTGGGCTTTATCTACCCACATCCATCAGTCATTGGATACAGGCTGCCCCAGGAAGGGGGTATGATCTTGGGCATGATCTTCAGAGGAGAAAATCTGCACAGGGTGCTAAGAGCTAAAGACTCTCCCTCTGCCTCTACTGGCAGCACTCCCAGCAGCTGTCTATGTCCTTCCTTCCCAAGGGGGGCTCCCTGCAGTGCATGGCAGAACGCTCCACGGGAAGCTCTGTTATTCACTCCTACATACCCAGTCCTCACTCACACTGCACTGTAATTGCAGGGTTCTAGTCTGTGAGTTCCTTGAGCAAAGGCGCACACCTTTTTCACTCTAGTCCCAGCACCTAGCACTGCCTGGCCTGCAGGAAGTGCTCCATGAAAGTCTATTGAAGGGATTTGAAGGAGTAGAGGTGATCATCAGGGCCTTCCAGGGAAAAGACATTGTTTAGGGCTTCCTGGAAACCCTCCTCTGTTGAGCTGCATCAGCTCCCACCTGAGCCATGAGTGTGTGGCGTTCCCCAGGGTGGGCCTGTTCCCACAGTGTAGGAATGAGGGTGGGCGCACACCTTACCGGCTGAGTCAGCTACCTGCTGCTGGAGCTGCAGAGCCAGAATTAACAAGTCTGGTGCAGCCAGATGCCCCAGAGGAATATGTTTTTCTCCTTATTATATTCTCACTTATTAAATTTTAAACAGCCCTTGAAGACTCCAGCCTAACACGGAAATCAAACACAACAAAACAATGCGTTTGTTTCCTATTAATGTGGCAGAGCAGACAGCCCTGATGCAAAGCTGTGAATTGTGGGAGAAAAATTAACCGTCTCGTTTCTCTGCACAGACCCAGAACCCCACCCACCGCAGCCCCAGCTGGGCCCGACATCCCACACAGAGGTCAAGACCCCAGCTCCTGGATTGCCTGCAAATGCACTCACCACCGCTGTGGCCAGGGCAGGACTAGAGCTCTGGGAGAGCTGCTGGCAGCCTAGGGAAGCCAAGGGGGTGAGGAAGCTGCACGCAAAATACCTGACCGCCAGTCTCAGTTCTCTGGCACCAGCTGCATGCCCTAGAGGCTTGATAGTTGGGGAAGGTTCGTCAAGAATTTATTGTGAAAATTGAAATGCCCCCAGGACAGGGAGCTACTGGAAACAGGGATGGTGTCCAGGTCTGTCCTGAGGTCATTTGTTCCTATGCCTCCACCTTTCCTGTCTGGCCCTGTCCTGGATATGAGGCTTCCAAAGCAGCCTTTTAGATACAGGGACATTCTGAGACAGTATAAAAGCAAGTTATGCAAATTGATGGCAGGTAAAGTGGGCTTGTAAGTGGGTGATCATACAGCTTATCATCCAAATTAGAACACTTTTGAGAGTGAGTGTGCTATTAGCCATTAAGCCAAGATAACAAGAATAAATTGTGACTGTCCCAGGCAAATTGGACATGTGGCCACTGCTGAGCTTTCAGCCCATCCCTTACGCTCTCTGCATCCACCATCCTGTCCAGAGCCTCACCCCAGGGGCAAGAGTGAGGATGGCATGGGTGTCTAGGATGAGGTGAAGGCTAAGGACAGGATGTGGGCTCAGAGAGGTATGAGGGCCAAGCATAGAAGTTTATGTTCCTGGCAACTAAAGGCCGTTTCATATAAAATTTGGTGTGACAAAATGACCAAGGCACGTGTTTATGCTCCATGTGTGCCCTTTTGTGGCCGCCCCCTGAAAAGTGCCCAGCACTACGTGAATGAAGTTTTGTGGGAAGGAAGGTTCTGAAGGGGAAGGTGGGAGGGAACCCTAAATCCCAGGTCCTCCAGTCCCAGGTTTGCCCTGGTCTGACCCTGTACCCTGTGTTCAGGGGTGGAGGTCGCAGCTCCTCCCTCTGAGCTTCTGTTTGCTAATCACCCTGGGACATAGCAAGTTTGGGTCTTCATGGGACTAAAGAGACCAAAGACCATTAGCCCATCACCCATTAGTGGCCTGAGCACCCAGAGGTCATGCTTAAAGGAGAGTGGGTGCTGAGGCACTGAGCATGTGTGCTGGTGTGTGTGTGCTTGTGTGTGTGTGTGTGCTTGTGTTTGTGTGTTTGTATATATGCTAGTGTGTGCTTGTATGTACACTTCCATGTGTGAGCTTGTATATATGTGCTTGCTTGTGTGTGTATGGACATGGCACAGTGTGATTTCACACAGCCTCATGGAAGCAGAATTTTCTCTTTTTTCTTGAGCACTTGCAGAGACAGAGAGAAGCAAAAACACCAACAGGACAACCCCCTTCCCTCCCTAGCATAGCCTCAGAGGAAATCTTCCTGAAACCGTACTTCCTGCTACCTGCTGAAGAGACAATTGTGCAAAGGACCCAGGTAGCTTCATGAGCAATATCTAGCTGATCAGAAAATTGCCCTGCTGGCATTGGGCAGAGTAGATATTTGAAAGGTGGTTGACAGATCACAGAATTCAAGAATTCTGAATTCACTTCTACCCCATGCCGAGACCTGCAGACAAATGTTTTGTCCCACATCTTCTAGGCAAAGCCACTGAGGTTGACCTCCTTGAGCACCCATCCAGGTGCCTGAATTCCAGACGGGCAGGTCTGTTGGCCACTAATCAAGTAGAAAACATGAGGTGATGAGGGTGGAGGCACTGGTCAGCTCTCCCTTCAAGGAAATTGAATGGATAATTAATAATTAATATGACTCACTCTTGGCAGGAAACACTGAGAAGCTGCCCAGGCCAGGGTGACACCAGGATGAAACCTAGCTAGCAAAGGTCAGCCCCACAAATCCCTGCTGGCTCATTTCCCGCAAGATCCAGCTCAGAGGGTAGCCTGTGTCCGGAAGTGCGACGCTCCATGTGGAAGAGCAAAGATCACAAAACAGAACCCTCTAGGGGCAGAAGCCACCACAGGCTATAAGTCCAAATGCAGAATTGCACCCCGTGGCACTAGTTGAGAAAATTGCTGTCAAACTCCACTTCACTACTAAGGACCAAAAGGCTGTACCACGCCCCACAGCAGCAAAGACTGGGAGAGGCCGCCTGGTGCGCATGCGTTCAGGCTGTGCGTGGGGAGCTGGTGAGAGGGTGACGGGGTGCAGAGGGCGACTGGCATGCTGAGGGGAGCGGAGATGCTTTATGAGGTGTGGCACCAGGGTGGTGAGACTGCCTGCTCCACAGTTCATAAACCAGCCCCGTCCTGAAGGCTTTTCCCACAGAGACGCTCTAAATACCATTCTGAGTGAGGCAGCCACCAGGAATACGTGCATGGCCTCAGGCTGGCAGGAGACGGGATTGGGGTCGTGCCCACTGGGATGTGTGTGCTGGAATGATTGTTCAAAATACCATGTTACAGGCTTGTCTCCTCATACAGCTCTGCTTGCTTTAAAAATCCCCCTACTTCCCTTTTGGAATCTCCATGGTGCCTATTCATGGAGTCCATTGAATTCCAGAGGAAAAGAAGTAAAGGTACACCTGCATCCAGGCCTTTCACTTCCACCTCTCATAGCTTTTTCCATAAATCTCCCACTTCCTTTCCTGCCTGAACCACTCAAACCTGAGAAACCTGGCCCTCCTGCCACTTCCTGAGTCAGACCTCATCCTGCCGCCAAGTCTTGCCAGCTCTAATGAAATGGCAGATGACAGTCTCAGGTGCTTCAAAGGCAAGAACCCCAAAGCCCACGCACGCAGGAAATGAGCTAATTTTACAACTTGCCTGATTGAATTCTCCCATGCTTTCCCATGCATGCCTGAACACAGAACCCACGTCTACACAGGTCAGCAAAACAGTGGTTGAGAGAATAACCATTTCTACGATACAGGATGATGGTCCAAAAGACCTCCGCTTTTCCTTCTGTGGTTTTCCCTAAATTGATTTGGTATTTACTAAGTAGCCACCTTATGAGAAGCATCCTCATAAAGAGAGTGCACAAAGAGAGTGGAAGGATGGGGAGACTCACCAGCCTGCCCTCACGTTGCTTCTAAGAAAAGCCCAGGGATAAATGCAAATGACACCACAACAGGGAAAGGGCCAGACAGAACCAAAAGCAAAGAGCCCGGTGTGTCTATCAGGAAACCTTCAAGAGGATGGGGCTCTTTCTGACAGGCTCCAAAGGACAGAGCATGTCTAAAAGCTCATATTCATGGAGGGAGGCAGACGTAGTGATCGAGTGAAAAGAGCCTGTCATTTCACATCATAGAAACCTGAGATCAAACCTTGGTCGTACCACTGACCAACTGAGCAATTTTGGCCAAGTTATTTAACCTCTGTTTGCCTTTTTTGTACCTTCGAAGTGAGAATAATAACCCCAGGCTCACAAGGTGGCTGCAAGGATCAAATCCACTAACATTGCTAAAGAGCCATCCATGTCTGACACACAAAAATGTTCAATGAATGTTAATTTATTAATTCTGGACATTGCACTAAGTAGTCTCGGCATGCACCTCGTGCCGTCCTTTTGCACTGATTCCAGGCTGAGAAGCTGGAAGGGGGAAAGAGGAGCAGAGGTCACAGCCGACATTCTAAGCCAGACATCATTCCCGAATGTACAACAATAAATAACTTTCACTTGTGATTATCCCCGGAATCCTTCTCCCTGGAGTTGATATTACAGAGTTTCAAAGCAAACTGAAGTCAACATTCAGAACAGAAAAGGCATCTGTGCACGCACACACACACCCCCTCCTTTTTGTAAGAAAGGTTGCCATGGAGATGAAACAGAGAAACAGCAAAGACACAGAGGAGCCACTGAAATGGCTATAATTAATTTAAAGCATTAAAAACAATTAAAATTGTATTAAAGCAAGTTCACTGGAACAAAGCGTAAATCGGGTGAGCAGATCACATCAAGCATGAACAAAATAAAGCATTGCTTTGGGGTGTTGGAACAGGCACCCCGGCTGTCTTCAAAGAAGGGAAATAAATTATTTTGCAGTATTCAGAAACAATAAAATATGTAACCTAATTTATCTAATGCTTCTGAAAACAAGATAGTTCTCCAATAATTCCATTTCCTCACTAGAGGAAATCCACCTTTATGCTGGGTTGAAAAACACAATGAGGACAGAAAATTATTCCTTATCATATACATCGATCCATGTTGCCTTGTCCATCACTGTGGCCACAAATTGCTCATCAATAGAAAAGAGGGGAGGGAGGGGGACCAGCACTGTGGGATGCCTACTGTATACCTACCGTCCTGGACACTTCTTTTCGCACTGCTCCGAGCCCCATGAAGAAAGTGTGAGTGGCCCTGTTCTACCAACATGGGACATAGAAAGACTTGTAACTTACTCCAAGTCTCACAACTCTGTGGTCGAGGAATAAGCACTTGAACTCAGATCTGTCGGGATTCCAAAGCCCATGCTCTTGCCACCACACCACACTGCTTCTCATGGAAGGAACCAGAATGGGACATGCGACAATGGGAACCAGGCACCACGTTGCACCCCTGCACCGGGGCGGGGCCTGTGCTGCCCATTTGATTTGATCCTCTGGAGGAGTCCCTGTTTCACGGAGAAGGAAACCAGAGCACCCACCAAGTTCAACTTGCCTCATCCCCAGATCTGCCTCTTTAACACCCCAGTATCTGCATGTGCTCCTACTGCACATTAGTGGGTAAATATTTTTGCATATCACCTTATGCACTATGTATGATAAGGACTTGCCAAAGTGGCACATTGAATCTTGACCACAACTATGAGCTGGATAAGTAGTATGGTCTCAATTTTATTAACACAGCCTTTAGGGGGCACTAAGCAACAGCCTAAGGGAAGTAACCATGGGAGAAGAGG
The DNA here is from genome assembly GCA_963574885.1 of Lepilemur ruficaudatus. NCBI lineage: Eukaryota > Metazoa > Chordata > Mammalia > Primates > Lepilemuridae > Lepilemur > Lepilemur ruficaudatus. The sequence goes on from CAUYRT010097427.1 coordinate 13,226, forward strand.
GTAAACAGTTGGCACAAGCAAAGGGAGAAACCAGGGAAATGAATGACTGGCATCTGCTCTCTCATGGATCAAGGAACTGAGCTCAAGTTTATTTCCAATGGGGAGAAATTCCATGGGTCAAAATGCTAGACCATAAGATGGCTATGAACAGGCCACCTAACTTAGTGCTGCATCAGCCCACTCCCTGAATACATACAGATGGCCAGGTTCGAGAGAGAGATTTATTGATCAAATGAAAAATCAAATTAGCCTGGCATGGTGGCACATGCCTGTAGTCCCAGCTACTTGGGAGGCTGAGGCAAGAGTATCACTTGAGCCCAGGAGTTTGAGGTTGCTGTGAGCTGTGATCATGCCCTGCACTACAGCTTGGATGACAGAGCAAGACCCTGTCTCTAAAAGAAAAAAAAAGGAAAATAATTTTTAAAAAGAAAGAAAAATCAAATGTGTGATAGAAGCTTTGTGGCACCTACAAAGCCTCCTCCCTGTGATACCAGGATGGGGTGTTGGGGGTAATCCACAGCCTCCACCCCTCCTGACACAATAAATCAAAGGCCTAGCTGGACAGCTTGCCTCTCCAGAAATATTGTTTGTCCACGTAATTCTTTAGTGCACACAAATGTGGGACAAAAGCAACGTGTATTTCAAGTTATGATTTCCAGGAGAATAATCTTCTATGCCTTGATAAACTACAGCTAAAGGCACAGACCACTCCCCACCAAGCAGTCTGAGCTAGAAGAAGTCAAAGGAAAAAAGAAGCAAGTCAGAACTCACAAGGCAGAAGGCAGGAGGAAGAGGGTATGGGTTCATTCATTCATTCATCCAGCAAATGTGTAATAGGTACCTGCTATGCTCAAGGCACTGGGGATAGGAAAGTGAACTGGACATGTATACTCCCTGCCTTCATGGAGTCTCCAGTCTAGTGGGGAAGAGAGATGATTTAAACAAATACAAAGATACGGAGGCCAAGATGCTCTTAGTGTGTTTGGGAAACAGCAAGAAGGCCAACATGGCTAGAACAGGTTTGTAAGGGAAAGAGTAGGTGATAGGTGGGTGAGAGCCAGGTCCTGGAGGGCCTCGTAGGCCACAGACAAGAGTTTGGATTTCATCCAGACTCTAAGAGGGGATTTGAAGCAGTTGGAGGCTTAGGACAGTGCACAGTCTGATTTATATTTTTAAATGTCTCTAGTGGCTGGGTGGAAAATGGATCATAACAGGCTAGAAACAGACATCAGTTAGGAAGCCATTTTACTATTGTCTACATTATTTATTGAGGGTTTACTGTGCCATGTTTTATCACATATTAACTCATATAATGCTTACAACCACAAATGACACCTCTTAGCATCTCCACTTCACAGTTGAGGAGTGAGGCACAGAGATTAAGGCAGGGACAGAGGCAGGTTTTGGCCCTAGGTCACTGGCTCTGTCCTGCCATGCCATGCAGCCTCTCCATAGCAGTCTAGGCAGGACAGCACAGCAGCTTGGACAGTGATGGCAGCCGACAGAGGTGGCGAGAAGTGATCAAGTCCCAGTTACACTCTGAAATTAGTGCTGCCAAGACGACCAACTAAATTACATGGGAGATAAGAGGGACAGACAGTTTGGAGACCATGGCTTCAAACACACTGATTTCAAAGTCCTGGTAAGAGCCAACCACAGCCTCTGACTCAGTGGTTCATAAACTTGGAGACTCAAAAGAAGTTTTCACAGGCCGGGCGCGGTGGCTCACGCCTGTAATCCTAGCACTCTGGGAGGCTGAGGCGGGTGGATCACTCAAGGTCAGGAGTTCGAAACCAGCCTGAGCAAGATTGAGACCCC
>CAUYRT010097433.1:0-28466 GCA_963574885.1 Lepilemur ruficaudatus
CTAACTGCAGTGGAAATTGATATTGTGGTATGGCAGCTTGCAAAATTAATGCAAATTTGGGATGCAATAATAGAAATGTCATTCACTAAGGTGCCCCAATACTTGCCTTACTTCTCCTCTCTCCTGTTTCTGGAGATTACCTGTCCGTGCTCCCATCTGAGGACACAGGTAATGGATCTCATTCCCTTTTTGTCTTCTTAAGGACTTTGTGTCTGTCCTTATCCCTTCTTCTTCCTGCATCCTCAAACGTTTTCTTCTCTACTGCCTCAATCTCATCATCACACAAATATTCTCTAATATTTCTTGTATTAAAAAAAGAAACACTTGCTTAAGCACTTCTCTGTTTTTTGTTGTTGTTGTTGTTTGTGTTTGAGCAAAACTTCTTGAAAGACTTGTCTGTACCTGCTTTTTCTTTCTGCCATTTTCTCTTGAACATGATCCGATCGTATTTTTGTCTTCACCACTCTGCACCCATGCATCGCCTGCCAGTCCTCATCTTACTTGGCCATTTAGCAGCACTTGATGCAGTTGATCACTGATATTGTTTGTCCAATAGGTGAAATTGATGTTCAAATTTACAAAGCAAAGACCTCTTAGAAGAACCACTAGGTTCGGAGTGATGGCCCATCCTACTGTAACATTTGAGGTACTGTGGTTTTGTATCATCGTGACATGTGGTGATAAGAAATGAACACTTCACCCAAGAGCCAGTTTACTGAGCATATTTCGTGTATTTTTCAATTATATTTAAGATGTGTTTTATATTTATCCAGTGCATCCAGTATACAATTTATTAGGTAACTTGAATGAGTTACTTCTCTAAAAAGCACAATCACTCTCTAATTTGGTAGCTCTAACAAGGGACTTGGAGCTTGGACTTCAGGCATAAATATTTGAGTCCTAGGACCTTTCTCTGGTTTAGTAACATATAGGAACCTACAATTTTATATACATAATATATAATATATAACATATACCATTTGTAATTTCTATGTGTTTAATATAATTACATTATAAACACAAATGTTACATTGTATGCTACTATATTATAAATATAATTCATAAATATATAATATGTAATTACATAATACAATATTATATACTAATTATAATATTATAGACTGTATAACCAATATGCTTAATTTTATACGTATGTATATAATTTATAGATTCTTTGGCTGCAAGAATCTGAGACTCATACCAGGTAATTTGTTTAGAATGGTTTTATTGTATTGATATATGTGGACAAAATTAGAGATATGGAATTTCATAGATATTTAAGCCTAGGAGCCAATCCTGGGCTAGGTGTCCTGGAGCCTGGAGCTGGAGTTTGGGGGATCCCAGCCGTAGAAGTTCATGGCTTGCACAGGTGACCCACCACAGACCTGCCCAGCTGCTCGGGTTCTTCCTGCTTCTCCCTGGATCTCTATTTGCTCCTGGTCACCCAGACTCTGTATCTTGTACCTACCTCACAGCTCTTGCCTACTCCTGTTTTGCTATCTCATCTTAATGCTCCTGCTGCTTGCCAAGACTCCTTATGGCGCCAACTTTCAGCTTTAACTTCCTTGACTGAGAGGGACTCTCAACTCTTGAGGCAGGTCCTGTCATAGCAGCTCCATGACCTGTAGCTGTGGCTGGGTGGAGGGACAGAGCTAGGGCTCTGAGGTCTGCTTAGGATTTCCCCCTTATCAGGGATGTGGGCAGAACCAATTCACTTGGACTGGGCTGTTGGTGGGCAGATACGATGACTGACGGAGAAAACATATTAAAACACAGTCATCGAAGGCTTTCGGTGTGACTCAAATTTCAGGGTCAAGCTTCACTTAGGAACAAAAATGCATCCTACTTCTCAGTTTATATGAAATATAGTGTTCAAAATCACTAAATATAAGCTTTTGTAACACAGATGTTGTATGACAAGAACCCATACCACTCCAAGTATTTCTTTCTATATTCTATTAAAGTTTGTAGTTTTTTTTCCTTCCAATTGTTGTACTAATAATGACTTAGAAAATTATAATTGTGAGTATTCTCTAGAGTAGAAGTCTTTTCAAATCACCTTCCAGCATTAATATCTATTTAAATAAGAAAAACTGAGTTGCATTTGGAATTTCTGGATTCTTCTTTTTGTCATGCAAATAGTCAGTTCTGTTCTTTTTATGATAATATGAAATAAAGTAGTTTCTCATAGTAACATTGTAAATCATTTGCTTTCTATTACATGCAGCTGTTTTTGTTACTGTAATGATTTTCTGTGAGTGCATATTGTAGAACACATAAGATGCAATGTGATATTCCTTTATTCAGAATTTATATGCAATTATTATTTGCCCAGAAAGAATGGGACAATTTGGAAATATAGTAATTTATGGTAATACATTTCTTTTTAATATGTATCTACATTGAAGGAAAAAAAATCTAAATTTCTAAAAGTGACTTGCCATCTCTTTTTGTTATATAGGCTAGTGTTTTCATCTCACTGAAAATTCAGAACAAAAATCAAAAACAGCTGAGGTAGTTACTTGGGTGCCTTCCTTCAGCTTATTCAAAAGAACACAGGATGAACGGTAAGAATTAACTAAACCACAAATTATTTTGGAGTGTCTGGTTTGTATTATAAATAAATTTTTCACTGCTGGTTGTTTTTTCAAAAATATTGCCTGTATTTTTGATATTCATTCCTGTGATCTAATGTAAACTCCGTCCTACCAGTTTAATGTATTGTTGGTTCATGATTATTTTTTTATTACACTCATATGTTATAAATATTTCTCACTCTGCTCTTTTGGATCTTCCCCAAATGGCAATGGTCTTTAGGATATGTCATGGAAGATGTCAAGAGAAATATCCCCCTTTTGTGTTGGCACATATTAATTTCACACCTTGAATACAGTCTAACCACGTCGACAATGAAGCATCTACTTTTAAGATACTGAGTTAAGGGTTATTTATTAAAAGGCAACAACAAAATAAGTCAGAATGGGCGTGTCACTCTGTCGTCAACATTTTGTCCCTTATTGGACTTGCCTAGAAGTTATTAATAAAAAGACTTGATGGTAAATTTATATTAGTTGGTAATTTAATGAAATCACAGCCGTTTTGTTTTTGGTTTTAAAATACAAATGTCTGTGAGCCTTTTCTTATATACTTAATATTCCCTTTATACAATTTTTTTTAAAGTTTCTAATTTTATATATACAATATTCTCATATTTCCATTCTTAACTATTAATACAAAGGTAGCGTCACCAACACGGGGCGTTGCGTGTAACAGGGAAGAAAGATTACTTGTTACTGTCTCCGTGCCACAGATTTTCGTAGTGTGTTTAATCCTCACCACAATGTTCCGTTATTATTCTCATTCTCTTAGTAGTTCTGTGAATCCACACAAAGGAGCACAACGTTTGTAAGAGGGGGAAGAATGGAGCAGCACCGCACCGAAAAGGAACTGATGGGCAGACAGCATGATCCTTCGTGAGTGGGATGTCAGGGATGGAGGGGCCAGCGTGACACTGTGCCCAGAGAAAACCACACCCACCGTCCACACAGAGGTCCCCATCTTGGCGGAGATAAGGACATACAGAGCCAGCCCAAACAGCCACATGACAAGGAATCCCTCCACGCTGCGGGCTAGTAACTAGCTGCCCAGAAGATCCTTCCTCCTCCCAGAGTTGTTAGGTCTTCAAAGGGAGGAGGATCATCTCAACCTGGATGCCCCGCTCCTCCCCTAAAGAGAGGAGCAAACTGCCCATTCCAAGTCCCTTGAGCCACACACGCTCTAGGTGAGGTGAAGTTGGGTGAATGCTTTGAAGAAGTTGTAAATTGAACTTTGTAAGCCAGAACAGATAGGTATTAAGACACGTTTTGATTCCAGTGTGCCCAGAATATTACAAAACCTGCTGAAGTTATCATTAAGGATGTATTGACCATGAACTCTCTTAAATAAGTAATAATAATAACAACAAAATGCAGAAAATACTGTTGTTCAAGCCAAGAAAAGTTTATTAGATCTACCACAATAAGGGAGAACAGCATCTTGACAGAGTTTTAGTGGTGCCTCAAAGTGGGGAAATCTGCGTTGGTGAGTTTAAGGTGCGTGTTGGGAGGCAGGGGCAGGAGTCCCTGGATGGGAATGAGCCATCTGTGACCTAATAGCTTTGATCGACGTAAAGCAAGGCTGGGGGTGTGAAGCGAATCCTCTGAGCAGGTTGCTAGTCTTAATTTGTAAACTGTTTAGGTGACAGTCTTATCTTCTAGAACTGGTTTATAGTACTGTCCCCCAGAATGACTCTTTTCCGGATCAAGCAGCCAAGTTACTTTGCTTGGTCTCAGTATTGGTGAACATAGGGCAAGAAAATTGTTTCTTGTCTCAGTACTGTGCAACACAGGGACAAGCAATTGTAAGGGTTTTAGTTCTCAAATGAGACAGGCAGATTTTCCCCCAAACAATGCTAAAAGTAGCAACTGAGCAAAAATAAAACCATTTCATATTTATACCCCCACTTCACTGAGGCTTTGCAATAAGTAAATTATGTTACTATTTTCATTTGGAATTGGAAACTCAGAGAGGTTAAAATCTTATCTAAGGCGGCCGGGCGGGGTGGCGGGCGGGCGGGGTGGCTCTCGCCTATAATCCCAGCACTTTGGGAGGCGGGGGTGGGAGGATTGCTTGAGGCCAGAAGTTCAAGACCAGCCTGAGCAAGAGTGAGACCCCATCGCTACAAACAAATAGAAAAAATAGCCAGGTGTGGTGGCACATGCCTATAGTGCCAGCTACTCGGGAGGCTGAGGAAGGAGGATGGCTTGAGCCCAGGAACTGGAGGTTGCAGTAAGCCATGATGACGCCACTGCAATCTAGCCAGGGCAACAGAGCAAGATCCTGTCTCAAAACAAACAAACAAACAAACAAAAACTGTCCAAGATCACTAATGAGTGGGGAAGTCAGAATTCAAAGCCAGGTCTGTGTAAGGATGATCTGGCTGAGATATTTGCTGATTACCCGAATTGGTATTGTGTGACTTTAAAATCTATTTTTCCCCACTGTATCACACCACCTCCAAAGAAGGCGTAGCCATTTTTCTCAAAAGTGTTTTGGTACAATTTCCTTTTTCCTTAGGGGTTTAAAACAAGAATACGCCCTTGGCATGACACATGTTGGTACTTAATTACACACTATCTTGCATAGCACTTTGTCTCTTCTCTTGGAAAGCATTGAGAAAAGCCAGAAGTGCTCCTTAGGCTTTTGTATCTTCCAGCACTTACAGGGTGCTAAGCACATAGCTGAAGCTCAATGTTACATTGTATTGAACTGAAATGTTTACCCTCCTTGAGTAACAATATCTCCACTACAGAGTTTGAGCCACTATTTAAGGCACAGTTGCTCTGCCAAATATTTGTTGTGAAGAGTAAGCAAATATTTCCCAAAATGTTCAGGCAAGCACATTACCACTGCAAACAGATTTTTCACTGCAAAGCTTTTCTCTATGTTAAAATCTTTTAAAAAAAAAATGATTCATGGTATCTCAGCTGCATCAGAAATAAAGATAAGATTACAGACATATTTGCAAAACAAAGACCAACTGGCATTTCAGTTCCAAAACACTGGGTGAATTTTGTTCACTGCATGTTAATCAGAGATGGTTCTTTCAGCTTCCTGTCCTGTGGAACTGAGACAGCAGCTCAGGAGATACAGGAGGTTGTTCCTTGTATATGTTTAAAGAAAACACACTCATCTCTTGTATCACTACCTTCAGACTGCCCTTCTTTTATTCCTCAGGACTATCGCAAAGAGTCACATGCTGGATTTTTCACGTGGATTAAAATAATATTAGCAACTGGGGATCATGTACAATGTTATTTCCTAAGGGTCCCACGTCTGTCTACCACCATTTTGATTAACATGACTTGCTTTCCCTAAGGTTTTGCATTGTTTAAAAATGGAGGAATTGAGTGCAAGGTGGCCAGTGGTCGCTGAGTGCTCTCGGTTGTTTATTTTGAAGATTAGTGAAGCAGAGACAGACTCTTCTGCCACCATTTTGGTTATCGTGGGCTTCCTGTGTTTCCTCTGAGAAGGAAGAGAGGCAGGTGGGGGCGGGTCTTAACCACTAATAATGGGCACGTTTGTCCTGCTAAAAACGTCAATATAAATGGGGCGTACGCATTTCAGACTCTAAGAAACCGTTTGCTCTATGCTTTCAGCGAAGATCAACTAGTAGAGTGGAATGGAAGACTGGGTAATTATTTTAGGTACACACGCCTTGGTTTGAAATTACCTAGATCATGTATTTTGTGGTTGTCACTAAAACTAAAGCAATTCTTTGAATTATTTAGCTTTAATTACCCATTTTACTAAGCTAATGGACTCAGTGTCAAACATCCAGGGAATTCAGAAAATACTCTGTCTGGAGAGTGAAGCATCTCCCCTGCTTCTGAGAGGGGACTCCAACCCTCCTTCCTGCTACCTCTCGTTTCTTCTCTCTTCTTTGGTCTTTCTTTTTCCACCTTCCCTCTACTACACACTTATCATTTTGCTGTTTCCAGTTCAGAATGCCCTGAGCGGTGTAGACAAAACATTTTATTGTTTGATTAAAAAAAAAAAAAACCTTCCATTTTTATCGAAGGTCACATTCAAGTCCCTGCCTACAATGTTATTATAATTTCTTCCTTATATATTGAACCTTCTTTGGAGCTTCTCTTTCTAAGCTATATCTTTTTGTTAAAAAATAAAATGATTTTTTCTAGGTGAGCTTTATATGAACAAGAGCTTTTTATTGCAAAACTCCCCACAAGACCATGTGAATGTCATAAACTGCTTTTCAGGTGAGATGGCTGAGATTGTCTAAACACAGGAGCTCTGCAGAGAAAGTTTCCTCTAACCATTTGATGGCTACAAAGGAACGAATACCTTGATTCTGAAGAATGTCACCTGTCCTTCAGCTTGTATCTCTGTTTGGTTTTCAGGGAGTTGGCTTCCAGCTTGATAACAAATCTCGCCCTTGCCTTGTGATCTAGCCTTCTGGCACCAGGTCCCTGTTTTTTGCCTTCTCAGTCCCCACTCTCTCCTTGTGTCTTCTCGTTTTGACCTTGGTTTGTTAACCTCATTAACTAGGGCTACACAAACCTCTGGCAGAGGCCAGCCGCACTCCTCAGGCTGTCCCTCCTGAAACAGCTGCGGGAGCCCAGGCCCAGCTAACTGGGAACAGACACCCGCGCTTGGTTAGCATCTTCCCTCAGTGAGCCGGAGTTGAGTTCAAGTAGGTTAAAGCATTACATTTGTAAATTTGTAAAGGATCAAGTCGTGAAAAGAAGGGCAATCTTGTTCTTTGAGACTTTATTAGCCAGTAAATGCAATATGATACATTTATAGGAGTGAAGACCCAGGTTTTCTGAACTTCATTGAGCCAGAAAGATGTGTTTTATTTCATAGAGTTTATGGAATGACTGCAACATAGGTAGGCTTTTTACAAGGCACCACATCGACTTGAAGTCATCAAAAAGTAAAAATGGGCAAGGAGTACCTTAACGTCGACGTATAATTTATATACACATTTACCCAATCAATTGCAAGGACCCAAAGCCATATGCTTTTAATTTTTGGTTTAATTTTTAAGCTCTTTAGTTCACTTTTTTGATGTAAAAGAAGTATGATTAACTTAAAAAATGTTGCTTACTTCTTTCTACAAAGATGGCATTATAATAAAATGCACCGATTCCAGTGACAAACGTATCAGCAAAAAGTGACATAAGGTAGCATTCAAAAGTCCTTCACTTTGACAAAATAAATCAGAATTCTGTGGTGAACCCTTTTACAGCTTGTTATCATTTTGCTAAGAAAATAGAGCCAATGGAAACTTTCATATGGAGAAGCTAAACCTAGGCAAGAAAGATTTTCCAGATGATGCTAAAATCCTAAGCTATATTTTGACACAGGTCTTCTATTTCTTGTTGTGTCATGGATTTTGGAAAATAAACCTTCTGAGAGGGAAAAGGTAGAAATTTTAGGACTGGAATGAAAACTGGTATAAACTATCAAGGATAGACAGGGAGTATAAATGGCAGAGATAGAGAATTATTACATTGATGAGAGAGAGAGAGACAGAGAGACAGAGAGAGAGAGATGGAAGTTTCTCCCTCATTTTGACTCATTTGTTTAGATTTATCATTAGCCAGAAAATTAGCTGATTCGGTTAGCTATTTGCAAGGAAGAACATAAATAAATTTAGGTGGTTGGTTCTAAAAAATATTTATTCCTTTTTTTTTTATTATTGAAGTGTTTTTTTCTATTTAGAATGGCAAAGAAAAAGGTAGTGTTGGTTCATTTATTGCTATTCTCATTGTACATTCTCAATGCACGGGAGTCAAACAAATCAAGTTACACGACGCGCGGTGTGACAACAGTCTCTCTGATTTCCTCCTGTCCCTACGTCCTGCCAAAAGTGGTCAGGATTGAATGTGCATCTGAGGCTTTTCTGTGAGTTCCACACACAGGTGTAAATACCTATGCACATCTTGTTTACATAAATAAGATCATAATTTACCTGTTGTTCAGCAGCTTTTTTCACGCATGCTGTGGAGCTCTTTTTAAGCAAGTACACATAAGTCAACTTCTTTTTGTTTTTAAGTTGGCTACAGAGAATTTCATAGCATGGTTAGATCACATTTCAGTTCTCTATTATAGCACATTTTAGTTATTCCTGGCATTCCACTGTTATAAAAATGCTGCAATGAATATCCTTGTGTATTACTTTTTAAAAAGTGTGACTATTTCTCTAGGATAGTTTCCCAGAAATGGAATTGCTGAGTCAAATAGTAAGATTTTTTTAAGATGTTTAAAAGGTTTTGCTAAACTGCCCTCCAAAAAGCTTATCTTTTCATTAAATGTTTAAGAATGCCCATTTTCTCACGTCTGTGAAAGCTCTTGATATTACAAAATTTTTGTTTTATCTTTTCAATTGTGTCAGTGAACACATATTTCATGATTGTTTTGATATTTATTTACATAATTATATGGGCAATTATGTATTTATCTCTTTACTCTTTATGTTCTTTCTGAACTGCATATTCCATATTTTGTCTGTTTTTCTGTGGGATTGTTTTTTCTGTAGTGATTTGTTGAAGCATTTTATGTATTTTGATATTAACTCTTTCTCTGTTAAATATATTACAAACTATTGCCTTTTGTAGTCTTTTTTCTGAGTCCTGTTATAGCATGTACAAATACTGCTAGCATTTAAAATTTAAAAAAATCAGCTAATACATTTAACTTCATACTAATCATTATTTAAATAATTATTGAAACATTAACTTTAACTTTATTTATTGCATTCTGAGTTTATAAAAGTACCTTTTAACATTTTTTCTGTACTTTAAATGTTTCCCTCCCTATTAAAACACTATCCCAGAATATTCCTTTCACATTTCAAATTATGTCTACTTTTTTAATCTTTACCCATTCAGAGAAAATTATGTCTATTTTTGACATCTAAAAAGATACCTTGAATGAGAAAAGTTTGATTTAGCACCTGCAGCAGACAGACCCTAAGGGGACCCCCAGTGAACCCTGCTTTCTGGCATCCACACCCATGTATAATGCCTGCCTTGGAGTGTGGGCAGGACCTGTCACTTGCCTCTAACCATTAGAATATGGCAAAGGTGACAGGGTGCCACTGCCACGATGACATCTCATTACGTACAACTCCATCTTGCTAGTTCTCACTCTCACACTGCTCTTGAAGAAATAAGCTGCCATGTTGGGAGCTGCCTATGGAGAGGTCCATGTGTCAGGGGACTGTGGGCGGCCTTTGCTACTGAGGACCTCAGTCCTACAACCACAAAGAGGTGAATTTTGCCAACAACCTAAAGGAACTTGGGAGCAGATTTTTCCTCAGTCAAATCTCCAGATGAGAATGCAACCCAGCCAAAACCTTGGCTGTAGCCTTGTTAACAGAGGACCCAGATAAGCTGTGCCCAGAAGCCTGAATCACAGACTTTTTAAGATAGTAAATGCATGTTGTTCTTAGCTGCTAAGTTTTTAGTAGTTTTATGCAGCAATAGGTAACTAACACAGCACCCACATTTGAAATATACCTAGACATCTTTAGGAAAAACATAGTAAGGACTAGAGAATCGAATCAGTAGTTCTTTGGCACTATGAATAATCCTATTAAAAATGTGCCATAGAGTATAATACTATATGTTATAGAAAATGGTTATGTTTTTCTAGTCCTTGTAATGTAGTTTTAAGACCTTACTGTTATCTTACTAATGTAATAGAGCAAGTCATTAGAAATGGAGGAAAACTAATAGATCAAGCCTTAAAAATCCTGGAAATATATTGGGTAAAATGTCTAGCATAATTAATGATGAGTCTGATTATTGGTATTTCACTTGATAGACACTGAGACTAATGTAGCCACCACACTAGAACCTCCAACTCACAGCTACTTGGATGTTTCATGAACAAAGAGCTAAGTGACAATAAGAAATGAGGGGGGAAAAACCCTTTCATTCAGTGGACAAATTTCTGAGTCTTCCATCACCAGCCCTTTGCGGCTTCTCTCCTTTTGGCTCTTGCAGGAGTAACTTCTATGATTGTCTTTCCTTCCACATTCTCCTTCCCTTTCTTCCTTCTCTTTTTCTTTTGTCTCATCATTTATATAATCCATGTATTGAGATACTGCTTTAAAACATGTACTGGCTTCAAGGATTCAGTTTTTTAAAAATCTAAAATCAAATAATACTTTGGTCAAGTTCAATAGTTTTTCAGATTAGCAAGGAAAAAAGTTTCATTGCTAAACTGCTCTAAGGCACAGAGATAAATGATTTCATTTCCTTTGTGCTGTGAGGATTCCACTGAGACATACGTTCTGGTTCCTGGTGGTGCCCTTTACACTTGCTTGAGTACGGTGCATGTGTATTTGGAGTGTAACAGTCTTCCCTGGCCGCAGCCTTAACTCTTGTCAGCCTGTATTTGAGGCTCCTTTTCTACAGAAAGGTCTAGCCAATGACTTTCATGCCACTTGACGTCCCAGTCCTTACCTTTTCCAGCTTTGCCTGTATTTGTAGGTGTCAGAATAAATTTCTTGCTCCTTTTCCGAATTTCAAAAGGCACTTTACGCTTTCTACTTTGCGTTCTTATTTCTGCGCTGTCTTATCTTCCATTTCTAGAAGGCAGAATCCCATAATGCCTGGGACTATGCTTTGCAAATAGGCCCTGGATAAATGGCTAAGTGAATGAACAATTATTAGAATTTTAAAAACACATTAAACGTGCTTTAAAGACATTGAATGCAGTAGTTCTTGGATTTTGGATTTCCCTGATTGGTGAAACCAGAAGGAAAAAAATGGGGAGAGTGACTTAGAACTGTGAGTTCTTCATTTTGCCAAGTAAGCGTAGACAAACAATTATTTACTATCATCCTTATTTCACAAAACAGAGCATACAAACAAAATAAGGTTTATAAATAAAGTTTAACTTGCACAAATAAAAACTCAAAGGGCATAATGTCAGGATAAAAGATCAGTCTTTTCTTAAAATGGGTAGATCAACTGTAAAATGACCAGCGTACATTGTCATCCTTGCTTTTCTCATTTTGCAGCAGACAGCTGAAATCTTCATATCGTACTAACACAGTCTATGTGTTTTGGAAATCGCTCAGGCAGTCTAACCTTCCACTCAGTGAAAGCATCCTCCTTAAACCACCTTGAATAAGATCTGCTTGTTGCACATCCAACCTTTGGAAAGCTTCCTGACTCTTGCCTGTGGGTAGCAATAGGTGAGAAAGAGGATCAGGCGGACAGACTGCTGTAGCCGCCATCACTGCCTGACGCAGGACCGTTCCATCTCCACAGAGGAACTCTCTGAGGTACTCGTTTACATCGTACACTTTTAACAGTTTATTTTATTGAAACAGAGTGATGATAAACGTATTCACTTAAACTCAGAAGGTATGACGGATGGAATTTTCTGAGAGTTGAGGGGGCACACTTTGAGCCACAGAGAGCTGGTATAACATTTTGAGCTTCCAGTGATGACACTTACTGCTCGGCCCCCCTCAGATTCACCCAAAGCTCTTACAGCCAATCAGTGGTCATGGAAGTGATTGGACAGGAATTACGCCAATCGCAAAGGCAAAGTCAAGAGAGGAGAATTGTGCTGGAATCTCCTACATAGGACTTGTTTAGGAGTTATTCCAAGTTTTGTGGGACCTAAAACATTTGGGTGAATATTAATATTTATTTAGAAGAGGAGTCCAGCAAATGAAGGGTCCTGAAGGTTAAGTTTTGTTAGTTCATTGTAAATCTGCCTCTGGACTAGTCTTAAACTAAAAATTCTTAACTAAATAGGTTCATTAATTTGTATTCCTCTTTAAAATTATAAATACCCATCAGAGAGACTTAACAAATTAAGTAGATACCTACAATTGCCATGTGGTGAATTAGTTTTACCAGCTTCTTTGGATCATGTACCAGGTTGGAGGAAGGGTAAGAGGTCATTTTTGAGCACCAGATATTAATTCCTTCTGCAGACCACAGGGGATCCTGGGGTACAAACACTACAGTCTTTTCAATGGGGACAGGAGAGAGAGGGACCAAAATACCAAAGTGACAGGAACTTTTGCCTGTTTCACAGCTTTGAGTACAGCTGGACTTGATTTTAAGGCGGCACATGGTTAAAATGCTGCATCTTAGCCACTTGCACACACTAGAAACATTTGTAGGATGTTTTTGTCTAAGGTATTTGACCAGTGAGCATGTCTCTTGGTTAAGAATCTGATGCCATAAACCCTGAAGAAGTCAAGCTACTCAGTGGCCACTTGGAGAAGAGTCAAGAAAATAGGCTGGCTACAAATAGTTGTACTTCTAGAAATTAAGTCAAAGATAACGTATACAAAGCACAAAGCCTATCATGTAGTAGGTATTCAACAGATGGTAGGATTATCATTATTTCATTTCCATTATCTTGTTTAGTTCACATTGTGAAGTCACCATTATTATTCCCATTTTTATAGAGGAGGGAACAAGGGAAGACAAAAGAAACACTCCCCATTAGATCACAGAATGAAATGAGAGTCTCCTTCAGCCTCTGACTCTAGTTTTAAGCCCTTTTCCCTGAGACGCAGCAGCTCTCCCAGTTCTAGGTCTTAATTCCTTATTTTCCTTATCATTATATTATGATGATAATTTCCTTTTAATTTTTTATCTGTGCATAAATATCTCTCCATTTCAGGTGATGTATAGTCTTTTCCATGCCATTATTTAGGAGCCTTTTAAGGAAATAACGAAACATACAAAAAAGGCTAACTTGGTTTCTATCCAAGATTTCCTCTTAACTCTGACCTAAGAGGAAGAAAGGTTTACCAACCCAGCTCTCAGACTTAACAATCCATCTCTTATCACCTCCCCGACCTTTTAATACCCTTTCACCAGCTTTTTTATTCAATAAACCTTTATTGGGCACTATTATATCCTTATTACACAGATGCTAGGAATGAAGAGATGGGAGATGAGGTCCCTGCCTTCCATGATTTTCAACTGAGTAACAAGACAGACACCTACACGATTCACCAAATGCCAGCAAAGGGATACAATGACTCGGAAGCATTGAGAGAGCCATTGATTCTGACAGGACATTTTTTACACATGAAGTGACCTCTGAGCTGGTCCTTGAAAGAAAAGGAAGAATTAGGGGAAAGGGCACTCAAGCAGTAAAAACAAAGGGTGTAAATGCAGAGAGTCATGAGCACGCCCTAGGAGCATGGCCCGTGGTCTTCTGCATCTGAGCAGAGGGCTCCAGGAGGGAATGTGGCTAGGAAGACAGGTGGGGGCTAGATCACAAAAAGCATGGAGTGCCTTGCTAAGGTGTTGGGTCTAAGCAGTTGGAGGCCATTAAAGAATTTTAAGTAGGAATGTGATATAATCACATTTTTTTTTTCCACTAAAAATAAAGACCATTCTGGAGTTGGTGTGGAGAATGGATTAAAAGGGTGAAAGGCTGGAAACGGGAAGATCACTTTAGAGGCTGACATTCACAATAGCCCCTTCCCTCTGGGAAACAAACTCATCTACCTCCTGGTGAGGTTCAAATTAGGAAGAAATGGGTGAGTTCTTTTTTTCTTATAACAAACTAAAGATGAAAGTGGAGATGCCTCACTACAACGAGTGCTTTAATTGAAATTTCCTACGGAAAGACAGTTCTAAAACCTGCAAGCAGCTTAAATTTGATGTTTGAGTCAGATAACTTTTCCTGGGACCTCTTGTATTCGAATGTCTTCCTGAGCACTTAGGGAAAAACACTCAATAAATGTGATGCCAGAATCTAATGAAATTATTCTCTTTTTGCAGTAAAAATAGCACTTCACTAAAGTACTGGAAGAATGATTATTTTTAAACAGAAGAAAAAAATTTAGAAGTAATTCTTTAATTTCAGCTAGAAAGCCTGCCTGCTGCTTTTTCTACCACTTGATGGCATTGAATTTTCTTATGTTTATTTGCATCTGCCTCTCTGGCCGAGCCGCAATAAAAAGCACCTACCTCAAATAGCTAGGACTAATGGCTTAATTTGACAATTTGTAGATGGTATTCTTTTATTACCCTTTAGGACCTTAATAATTAGTTTTTCTTTAGAGCAGTATTAAAGCATTAAAGGTCATAAATTCCACAGTCACCTGTATCCATTTATTGCTAATTTATTATAGAACATATCATAAAACTTTCCTTGACATATAGGCCTCTTCATAACTATAAATCTTTTTTCAACTGTTTAGATAACTTAGGCTTAAGTTCAAGAAGAGACCTCTAGGAGCAAATATTTAAAACATCTATTTATTACACATTAACAGGGCAGGGTGGATAACCACGTGAAGTCACTGTGAAGTATCCATTTCCATTCAGTGTATTTATCACTTCAAACCCTTATAAAGATAAATTTGTTTTGAAGAGGGGAAAATGTTCGATGTCAAGTAGCTGTTTTCCTAAGTGCTTTAAAATGGCCAGCGGAATACAGCCATCTTTCTAGTTGGTATACAACGCCAAAAAATGTTTCCAGTGAGATTAAATGTGTCACTAGTGAAGCTTAAATTTGTCACTTAGGGAAGCTTAAAAACTTTTCAAACTTGAAAGTTGTCTCTTCAGATGGCGAACGCATCATCTTAGTTGACTGAGAGGTTGTTTCCTGCTGTCTCAACTGCAAAGATGATGTGCTATAAAACTCAGAGTTACTGAATGCATTTACTTTACTGCTTAAACTTCTGTCCAGACGCGTATGTGTGGCACATATATTCGAAAACGGAGAGGAGAAAATCAACTTGCTGGAAAATCAATTTGTTGAATGAGCAATTTGCTAAAAATCAAATTGTTTCCAATTGACTTTATCTAATGCTATCAGTAATCATGACGCGCGAGGTGATAGCAACACTCTCAGGGACTTTTTCTCCAAGGTTTCATTTAGCTTTAGTTTTTCTGTACCCCAGTGGTTAGCCAAACTAGACTATCACAGGTTTTTATCATATTCTGACTTTGGGGAATAAAAACGTCTTATATATTTTGAATTCTGAATATAATTACATTTAATGTCATGATTTATAAACAATAAGAGGGGGTTTTCTTTTCACCGTATTTTTAATCCAGCCTTCTACACGTTTCTTAATTTACCGTTTAGTTACCCAACCCAATGCAATATGAAAATTTTGCATACATTGTAAACATTTGAGAAGTGCTCAATGTTTCAAATATTAAATGCCGTGAACTTGACATCTTACTGAACTGATAAGTCCATTGCAAATGGCCGGACCGAAAGGAATACAGCAAAATTAAAGCAGAACTAAAGCCAACACTTTGAAGAACTGTTGACTGGTTCGGCCACACAATTTGTTGAAATCTTGCTTTCTATCAGGGGTTATGTCTTCTTGACAGGGGTTACGCTCTGTGTACACCACTGAAGTGAAGATGCTGAGAAGAGATGACTACACTTACTTTGAGTAGAACCTCAAATTTGAAATACATTAGCCGTGAATGAAGACTTGTGCAAGAAAGACTAAAATGGTGACAAATCCCTGAAGAATGCAAAAAAAAAAAAGTGAATAAAGAAACAAACATAAAATAACTAGAAAGATACAGGAGCCACCCCATCATAAATTCTGGCCTTGGACTGATAAAAAACAAGTTGAAGTTGCTATGCCAGTTAGGAAATCAGTAATAATTCTGAAAAAAAAATTCTAAAAGGTCTTTCAAAATAGAAAGTGGCATCAAAATAATTTTGAAAAATTGGTAGTACATTAGCTTGCTTGGGGTACCATAACAGCATATCACAGATGGAGTGGCTAAAACAATGGAAGTTCATTTTCTCATAGTTCCAGAGGCTGGAAGTCCAAGTTCAACCCTTCCTAAGCTCATGTACGATACTGAAGCACCTAAGAGAACTTCAGTGTCACTCTGTCCTTAAGCTTAATGTACTAGGTATGGAAAAGCTACTTACTTAAGTATCCACTGTGGTTTCTGTAATTCAGATAATTGAAGTGCTTAAAAATAGAAATAAAATGTATTAAATTTATAAACAAAGTTTAAATATTTCAAGGTATTTTACTAAAGAGAACAAACATTATTCAAAGCCCCCTTAAAGGCAATTATTAACATTTGTTATACGTGAACTAAAGAGATTTGTGAGCTGAACTTAAATACTATCTGGAAGGCAAAATTCTCACATCATTCTGTGTTGCCACAACCCAACCTGAAGTTTAAGATTTTCCTCAAGTGAATTGAACATCAATTGTTTAAATCAAAAATAAATTGAGAAACAGTCTTTTGGGCATACTAAAGCCACTCTAAAGGACACCAAAAATTGACATCAACTACAGCTCAGGATGTTTGAAAATTCTGCTGTTTAGGGAGTTTCAAAAGGAGTCAGATTATCCTGGTAACATGGGGCACATTAACAGTCGTCAAGCAAATCAATAGAATGCGTTAATTGCTTTAACTATACACATATTTGAAGTAAAAACACATCCTTTTTTGAGATTTTGAAGATAAATCTTTGCTTTCTGTTGTTTTTGTTTCAGGGGGACAGCTTACCTTAGCCACTAGGAAACCAACACTTACCAATATTTTCAGCTGAAAAATGGACTCAGTATTTTCCTTCTCTTAATAGATCACTGCCTTTATAATTTGGCTAAAGACTAAACCGAGTTGAAGCCCATTTTAATAATTTGTAAATTTCATACAGTTGAATACTCTAAATTGTATTTTGTTAACTAGGCTTAAAAGAACATAACATGATTCACAACGATTTTTTTCTTTCTTTTTTTTTGCTTTATTTCTCTGATAAAAAATTATCTTTGGAAATGTGGTTTATCCTGCTAGTTTTACCAAAGTGGTCATTTCAGTAGGAAGTCTAAGAAAACATGGTGTCTAAAGGACCACTGAGCTGTAGTCAGCAATATTTATCGGCACTCAGATTCATGCAAGTTTCTTTTCAGGCTGTGAAAAGCTTCAAACTAAGTATCCAGCCTGTTATCTTATTTGGAGACAGGTAGCCCTGAACGCTTACTTGAGGTATCGCCACCAGATGACCAGTGACAATTGCTTCCTAGCCACTCTTCTTTG
Source organism: Lepilemur ruficaudatus (assembly GCA_963574885.1). Lineage (NCBI taxonomy): Eukaryota > Metazoa > Chordata > Mammalia > Primates > Lepilemuridae > Lepilemur > Lepilemur ruficaudatus. The sequence continues at coordinate 17,598 of CAUYRT010097433.1, forward strand.
TTGTAGACTTATCCCTGGGGCATGTTCCATCTCAAGTGTGATTCATGGCTACTGGCCTATTCAGACTGAAAAGCTCCAGAAAGATAGCATGAGTCTTCCCAGACAGTCTGTGACACCACATGCAGTTTCCCTGCTGCAATGTGACAGAGTAGCCTTGCAAGCCTCACAGGTTGTGACAAAATGCCACTCTGGGACCTAAGACAGAAATCCCATTTTATTTTGTGTTACCAAACCCCAACCTTAAGAAGTAAATACTTCTAGGAAAAATCATAACATTCTAAAAGATATCATAATTTATTATAATGGGTGTGCTATGACATTAAAGACAACCGAAGCCTTCTGATTCATTCTAGACAGTTTAAACATAGCACAGTTAAAGGAAAAAGGCTAATAATCTGAAGATACTTTTATCAACATGAATCTGAAATATTTTTGAAAACTCTACTATATAGACTATTACAAAGAGCAGATTTTCCAAAAGGTTAATATTTATTTTTAAAAAGAATGATTTTTTTAAATTATAGTTTTAAAACATGAATAATTGCCAGTGGTTTCAAACACTTTTCCTTTCATCGAGGAGCTGGAATCTTCTGGTTCACTAGACCTCCTTGATCTTCGTCTGTATGAATTGTTTAGTTTTGTTTGGTGCCACAGGGACTCCTTCAAACTTATCAGAAGCCTCAGTTCAATATAGAAAAAGAGAGGTTCAGACATGTCAATATAATACTGTTAATGTTTTCCACGTTTATGATTTCAGGGTCAAAGTCAAACCTCTTATTGTATTAATAATAGCAAAGCAAAAATAGGCTTTGTAGTTGTGAATTCATGGTTTTGAAGAATAATTTCCCTATGTTTTCATTAATTCAAGCCATCCATTGAACCACTCAGGGATTCCTTTACGTAGTTGAAGGATATATCTCGTATTGTACCTTTAACTTTGGAAGACTATGAGAAGGGATATGCGTGTGATTCCTTACAGTCATCAATACGAGATATTTCCTGTGTTCCAAAGCTATGACAATTTATAACCTTAAAAGTTATATTTAGTAAAAGAAACTTTAGGGCTTAGTAGCGGAATAATTACAAACCAGTTTTCCTCTGCTTATTTAAGAGAGCATGGTTTGCAGCATAGTTCACATGCCGTGCATTACGAAGTATGGGGATATAGTCTAGATTCTGTTACTATCTGATTTGCAGGCCAGCAATAACCAGAATTTTAATTAAAAAAAGTCTCAAGGAAAACCCAGACAGCCTCAGCTCACCAGGCCCTCCCCTTTTGAGAGTGTATTGAATCCATGTCCCATTCAGCCCTGATGAGTGATGGAACTAAACCAAAGCTGTCAGCATGTTGCAGGAGGCCTTTGCTTGACCAAAGCTTTTGTTTAGGACTAAGCCGGCAGAGATGTCCACCCCAGGTGATGAGGTGAGAAGGGAGTGACTTGGAAGCTTTTTTTTTTACCTATGGATCTTGCTCTACTGTCATTCCCACCTGCCACCCTTTCCCACCTTAACCTTGATCTTGGTGGATGGGAGCAGGAATTCACAGTGTAGCTAAAGATGCTCGAAGCTCCCTGTTATGTGCGGCAGACCTGGACTGTGGTTCTCAGAATGGCAAACTCGTCTCCCCCATGAACTTCATGTCATTGTTGGTCATGCTGTTTTGCCACCAGTGTACTTTTTGCATAGTTTTATCTGGTTTGTAACTCACAAATATCAATCAAAGAAGCTGTGTTTTTTTTTTTTTTAAGAAATAGCAAAGAATGTCTTACGTCCTTCCCTCATTTGATAAGTGAGTTATATGGCTCCAGGAAGCTGAGAATCAAACTCAACTCACATTAACTCTCTTCTAAAATTAGGAGAACATTTTTTATTATAATTCACTTTCCTACTTACAAGGACATACATTTGACTTGTAAGAAACGAAAGAAATATCGTGCTTCTGTGTTTGCCAAATGGTGTTCTAGAGATATTGATTGGTACATTGTGGTCAATAAGTTTGGGAACACTGAGATTAAGAGAACTAAAGATGTTTCTTTGCCAAATCTCAGGGGTGGTATATCAGGGTGGTTTGGGCTGTGGGCTTGGAGAACCCAACTCTACCATGGACTAAGTGTGTGACCTCAGGCACATCCTTACCAGCTCTGTACCTCAGTTTCCTTATCTGCAAAATGGAGCCAAAAATAGGGCATATCTCTCAGGGTAGTGGTGAGAATTACTTCAGTTGATATATATGAAGCCCTTAGAACAGAACCTGACACAAAATTAGCTTGTATTAGCTATTATTGTAATAATATTTTTATAATTGTTAACTTTCCAAAGGGGAGATAAAATAGCCTTTCCCAATTTTCTTGCTTTCTTGCATTCTCCTTCCTTCCTTTCTTCCTTGCTCTTTCTTCCTTTTCGTTTTTTCCTCTTTCTCTTCCCTTCCTTCCTTCCTTCCTTCCTTCCTTCCTTCCTTCCTTCCTTCCTTCCTTCCATCTCTTCTGCCCAGTATAGACTTCCTGGAGTGAGAGAGAGTTTGAAAGTTAACTGGTAAAGGTGACAGAAGAATAATAGCATCCGCACTCATTTAGGTTATCTGTCTATTACTTTGGGAAACATTGTTTTGTTTTGCAGTGTCCCAAAGTAGGATGATTTTTAAGAACAAGGACAAGACGCTCAGGCCTCGAACTACACGAATCCCCTTGTCGGGGAGCACGTCTAGTTGATGTTGCCTTTCTTTGCTTGGTGACTCCTTTCTCTCTTTCTAAATACATGTATACTTAATATATCATGTTTCAGAAAAAAAATATGTTATATAAATATAATAAACATAAATATAATTACACAAATATATACATATATTATAATATAATATATCTTAGGATATAGGCCGGGCGTGGTGGCTCACGCCTGTAGTCCTAGCACTCTGGGGGGCCGAGGCAGGAGGATCGCTCAAAGTCAGGAGTTCAAGACCAGCCTGAGCGAGAGTGAGACCCATCTCTACTAAAAATAGAAAGAAATTAGCTGGACAAATAATATATAGAGAAAAAATTAGCCGGGCATGGTGGCGCATATCTCTAGTCCCAGCTACTCGGGAGGCTGAGGCAGGAGAATCACTTGAACCCAGGCGTTTGAGGTTGCTGTGAGCTAGTCTGATGCCACGGCCGATGCACTCTAGCCCAGGCAACAGAGTGAGACTCTGTCTCAAAAAAATAAATATACATATATATATACACATATATATCTTAGGATATATATGTTTCTCTACAAAGAGCTTCTGTTTATGGGTTTATCTTTCAGCCTTTTAAAGCTTACCATAGTGCGGGAGTGATCCCGAAAAGTATGGGGGTGAATTCTTGCCAGAACTGACTTTTTCAAAACGCACGTGCTCCCAGCTCGCCTCCCTCTGTAAGGCATTCTTATTTCATTCAGGGACAAAGCAGAGGGGGGAAAACCAACCACAACAAAGCACCCTGCCCCTCCAAAACACACACACACACACACACACACACACACACACACACACACAGACGCAGTTTCCTTATCCATTACATTGTATGTCCTTCAACATAAAGTAGGAAAAAATATCTCGAGACCACCCTGTCTACTTGGAGACAAATTTTTGTTCAGTTGATTAATTCTGTAGTTTTATATTTTTTGAACAAGGAAGTCGCGAGTATCGTTCATAGTATTTTGAGTGTAGTAACATTTCAAGGAAGTAACAGTCTCTCAAGAAGCGTCTTCAGAGCGAAGCAGGTTCATTTTTCAGAGGAACAAAACCCTCCTGGGCATTTTTGAATGTTCCATTTGAGACTGAGATAAGTCCAAAAGGGGCTTGACAGATCTGATTGTCATAGTGTACCGGGACAAAATTATTCTGGGCACTAAGAACTGAGTGTTAAAATAAAATCTGAAAGTTCTTTCTTTCCGTGCTGTCCCCTTCTTGGAATCTCCAAAGCATTTGTTTTGTAAAATCCTAAGTGGAAACACATTTTGGTGCTGTAATTTCAAACAAACCATCTCTTTTTGAACTCTGAAGCCTTGAACACAATAGCATATCAAGTTCACAAAATTGCAGATAAACCACGTTCAAGCTATAAAAATGACCAAAAAAAAAAAAAATCCTAATTTTTCCCACATCTCATTTCTTTTTCCCACACTAGCTCGGCTCTGCTATCTCAGATATCTTTGCTATCTTTGAGAAGGGCTGCGGCGGACACATATACCACTGCACACTGGCTGGGCCTAGTCACAGCTTAGCGCAAGCTACCTTTTGCAGGCAAGGTCGTTTTGGCCACATTTACCATTTTGTGAGGCCCAGAGTAGGCATCAGGGAGTGACCCAACCCTCGAGGAAATAAATGGCTGGATTCAAGTTGGGGTGCGTTAACTATCATTCACATAAGAATGGTCCTATCAACCTGTTTTTGCAACTTGCTCTGAGATAGCAAAAAAAGACAGAAGAATATCATTGCTCCGAATTCTGGATTTTGCCTAAATTAATGTGCTTAAAGCCGTTAGACACCACAATATTGCTTTTTAAAGTCAATTGAAAACATTTAAGTTCCACAATCTACTGAAAATTCAAGCGTTACTATTATTATTTATTTATTTGGATAAATGTCACTGTCTTCGTTGAATTTACTTGTTTAAAATAGTACCATGTTAAAATAACCTGAATAAATGAACAGAATAAATAAAATGCCCTGAAAGTAGCCAGGAAAAATGGCAAAGAGAAGTGAGAGAAGCTAGGATAATTCCTCTTCAATCAGGTACCAAAATGTTTTATTATTGTATAAATGATTTATAAATATATCATAATAGCCTACAAGTTTAAAAAATTTCAAACATTCTTTAGGGCAAAAAGGTGCAAATCTCTAAAGGTAGAGAAGAAAACATGATTTATTCTGTTTTCCTAGCATTGCTAGTTTCCAGGTGTTCACCTTTTGATCCGGCTACAGGCAATGATTTTCTGAAGTGGTTTCTGATGGTGTCTGACATCATTTATAGTACTCTTGAACAATCTTGTAATGTGCTAAACTACACCAAATTAAGTGAGTTAGTGGCCAAAAAAGAGTCCAATAGGCCCATGGGCATCATGAGTGTTTTTGCTACTTGCTGCCTCTTGTATTCACTGCTCAGAGGGAAGAAATGAAGTATTTTTTGATTCTCTGATACCCCAAGTGGTGGATTTGGTGGAGAGCTATAGCAGATCTGGGACAAGTATAAATGGATTCAATAATATTAAGCGTTTGGGAGTTTACAAGTTGCCAGACTATGTCCTTCTTAGTCATTTGTTTATCCATTCAGTCCATCATGAAATACCTAGTGAAGTGCCACTCTCTGCAACATATGGCAAAATATGTTATATGGAAAATAAAGATGAGAGAGACCCTGATCTTGAGCTCAGGGAGTTTATAGTAAGAGAGAGATGGCATAATTAAATGGATGACAGGGAGGCAGAACAATGTGTCAACAAATAAAGTGATGGCATATCTAAGTTCAGAGGAGGAAGAGGCTGATCAGCTGGAGTGATCAAGAAAATATTCATTTACTCATACAGCCATTGACTTAACACATGTACATAGTCAGGGACTATGGTAAGCACTGGATATACCAAGGTGAACAAGATATAGGTAAACAGGCAGTGAAATCTATTCATCTGCTCACTCGACCAATACACATTGAGGGTCTACTGAGTGTCGCGCGTTGCTCTAGACTCTGGGGTTGTTTGATGAATAGGCAAAGCCAGGGACAGAAACACCAGCCCTTGAGGCAAAGGCAGAGGAAGGAGAGGCTTCAAAGAAGTAGGGGGAAAGGGGGCAGAAAGGCAGGAGAAAAGCCAGGAGAATTTAGTGTCAAAGAAGCAGATGAAAGGAAGTGTGGCCAGAAGGAGGAAGTGGTCAAAGAAGTCAGGCTGCAAAGAAGCCCAGAAAGAGAAGGAGGGAAACATTCTTTGGGAGGAGCGACAGTGAGTGCGTGGATGAGCTCGGCAAGAGCAGTTTCAGAGGTTTCAGGTGGTGCAGGTAGATGTCAGACGGCAAGGAGGCGACAGGGAGGGGTGAGAACACAGAGATGGTGAAAGTAGAAGCTCTTTCGAGGTAAAAAGGGGACGACGGAAAAGGAAACTGCAGCTAGAAGGGACTGTGGATGTGGGGAAGACCTGAGCATGCTGAAATGCTCCCTGCACTCGCGCACGCCACGCTTCTCATTCATGCACTGGGAAAGCACTCTTGTGCCCAGCGCTCTGGGGGCTACAGATGGGAAAAACTCAACGGAGAAGGAGCAATTGAATATCTAGGAGGAAAAGTGAATAATGAAGAGGCGGAAGACCCTGAGAAGCTGGAGAGGACAGAGTAACCTCTAGACAGGAAGAGGACTGCCTCCTCCCTGGCAACCAGAGGGAAAAGCCGAGGATGATGGCCAAGGTCGACTTGAAGGGCAAATCGACAGAAGTGGCAGAAGTTGAAGGGGGTTGCTATCTTGTGGTTTGTATTTTCAGAGCCATATGGAGGAGTGAGTCTAGGTGGATGAATCAGCCTTTGGCCCCATCGCTCCACTAAAACTGTTCTTGTCAAGGTCACCATGACCTCCAATGTTTCTGGTGGCCCTCATCTTACTCATTAACAGCATTGCACACAATCGATCATTTCCTGTTCTCCAAAACACTGTGTTCTCTAGCTGTATCAGATATATTTTGTGCATTACTTCAAATTATCTGGATCCCATTTCTTACTCCAGCCATTGCTCTTGGGAATAGTTCCATGTAGGGTTCAGCCAGTTTTGCCCTTGTGCAAGCTGACCGCATCTTGCTTCTCTTACTTCCTACCCTAGGGCTTCTTTGACATGACAGAGTGGGACATCCTGGAGAAATTAGGTGGAACTAACTCGTGCATGGCCCAGAAGTGCAGGGGAGGTAACGTTTCTTGGAGTGATCCTGTACTCATTAGGCACAGGTGCCAATGGTTAAATGCTTTTTCTATTCTGCCCTGAGTGGACGTTTGGGGACACATTATGTAAGACTTTATGAAGGCCTGCAGGACTGAGTCATTTGTGGTGGCTTTTCTCTCTTCCTCTGTTTTACTATCCTTGGCCCTTACTCCTGCTTCCTGGGATTCACCTACCAGAATAAACTGCCTACACATAGGCCTTTCTTTCAATCTCTTGGAGTTAACTGAGGATAAGTGTCTTGATACTGGGCAGAGATGCAAATGTACCTGGACGTACACCCTACACAGGTTCCTTGACAGCTCTGTCCCTCCTTTCACAGATAGATCCTGGGCCTAATTTTTAGCAACCTCTCTGTGGCTGTAGAAGCTTTAAGGCTCCTCAATGTACCATAGAATATTTCAGGATTTCAGCACATGCCTTAAGTTGGTAGTTGGTGACCTGGGCTTATGTTGTTGCCCATCCCCCACTGAAGATTTCTAAAAGCAATTAACAAAGGCAAGGCCACTCCACCATCCATGTAATTATTAGTTCCCCCATAATGTTCCAGTGCTACAGACACCTTTCAGCTGTGTCTAAAGGCTGAGGGTTATCACCACCCTACTTACCACTAGCAATGGGATTCTTATCATCATATGGCTGGTGAATGATCCAGCTTCAAGATCCCACCCTGAAGTCTGCTTCCTAGGGTGGCAACACATACCATGATCCCAAGAGTGTTAGCCTGGACTTCTCAAAAGAAGAGCCTAACACAAAGGCCTATATATGGGTAGTTTATTTTGGAATATGATTTCCTAGGAAGCAGGAGTAAGGGTCAAAGATAGTACAACAAAGGAGGAGGGAAAAGCCACTATGGATGGTTCAGTTCTATACGACCTTCAAAAAAGCCTCTGAAATGCATCTCCAAACTCTCTGCTCAGAGAAGAATGAGAAAAGTGTCAACCATTGCAGGCTAGGGTGGATGAAGGGAGATATTTCCATGGTACTGGGCCCCCTGGGAACCACAGGAGCCTGGAATGGCAGAGGTCAGTGGTAGCATTTGGTCATTAGAGACAAGGTGGATATGATTACTTATATAGGCTGCAAGCCAGAGGAGCATTCAGGATGCCTTACTTTGCAGGAACCTGTGACAGTGAGTACTAGAGCATGAGATATATGAGCAGCTTACTAGGCTGCTACTTGCTGGCATGATAATAACAATTTAAAAATACAAGCTGGAAAGCAGAAAGCTGATGTCAGCCATTGCATTGGAATTTCCAGATTTAAGTCAGCTCAAGACCCAGGGCCCATTGATTGAAGGAAGCCTGGGGCCTCTAAAGCACAGGTTCTCAACTGGGGCTGTCTTTGCCTCCCAAGGATTTTTTGCAATGTCTGTAGATGGTTTGGGTTGTCATAGCTGGGAGGCAGGATGCCAATGGCATCCAGGGGGCAGATGCCAGGGAAACTGGCAAGCATCCTACAATGCACAGGATAGTCCTCCAAAATAAGGAATCATCCAGCCCCAAATGTCCACAGTGCCACAGTTGAGAGACCCTGTTTTTGAGGAAGGTCCTTGCACTGTCACTATGGTATGAAAGATAAATGATAAATATTCCCCAATCCTTTTCCACGGAGACCTGCAGCCAGACGGGCAAAAGACAATACCCAGGATTTTCAGAGACTGTTGGGGAGGGGATCTGATCTGGGAACTAGAAATGCTGTCACAATCTTCCACTTGGAGTGGAAGTTTATGGACACCATGTGATGGAGTCTAGGCCCTAGACCCTTCATGGTCCAATGGCACTCACTCTGGTCATTTCTCTGGTTCCTGAGAGAACTAGAATCAGTATACTTGATTGGTGGTAGGGGTCTCACCCTGGTTCCTTGACCTGTGGAGTAAGGGCTATGTGGTAGGAAGGACTGCTCAAGGCCAAGGTCAAGATGGTGTGATTGAAGCAACACTACATCTCAGGGGAGTTGCTAAGATCCCCTTAAAAGACTTAAGGTTGCAGGGGTAGCAGGTCCAAAAGGCACAAGGAAATTATACGGACAGGCAGCCCAGACAACCAGGACTTTCTCCTCTGTTGCTCACACCCCTCCCTCCACTCATGCTTATGACATCATGGGCGGTGGTGGGAGGAACGTGCAACCAACTTTCAGGGGAAACGCTCAGGCTTAGTTCACAGATGGGTTGGCATATGTTGGTGTTAACCTGAAAAGGATAATAGACCCACTTCTCTAAAGTCGGTAAAAAAACAGAAATCCTTCCAATGAGCAGAGTTTGGTTGTTCAATTTGTATGAAGGAAGAATCGGCCTGAAGTATGGATATACACAAACTGCTGGGCAAAAGCAGTGGCCTCACTGTTTGATCAGGAGCCTAGAAAAAGTGAGACTGGACAATCAGAGACAAACCGTCTGGAATAGGCATGTGGATGGACCTCTGGAAATGGGCACAGAGCATCTTTGTGCCTCGTGCTGATGCCCATGGGACAGGATTCACTGCAGAGAAAGGGCCAGTGACAGGGTGACAGAAAGCTGGGCCCATGGCTGCAAAGCAGCCTTTTTTAGCCAACGAGTGCTGGTGCAGAGGGTCAATGCAGAGGGAAGAGCAGGAGAAGGAGGAGGACCTGGCGGCAGGGATGGATCCTCAACGTGGGACACATAGCACAGACTTCCTTTCCTCAAGTCTCATCTAGCTATGGACATTTGAGGTTGATATTATCCATCTCTTTCCACCAGAATGTGAGCTCCACAAGGGTAGGAATTTTTGCCTATTTTGTTCATCACCCACCAACTAAAACTGTACCTTGCAAGTAATATGGTTTCAATAAATATTTGTTGAATAAATAAATGAATTGATTAAGAAGGTGATTTGTTTATGCAACCATGAATATCATTAAGAGGGCAATCTAGGAGAGAGAAATGACTTAAGCCAGGGGTGGAAAGAAAGAGTTTTCAGGCTACATATAAGGACAAATTAGTTGTTTCATGTTAAATAATTTGCTTATGAAACTACCTTTTATACATAACTTTTGATAAACTTTATTGTATAACAAACAGCTCACAGTCTGAATATTTTCAAAGAAAAGAAAGTAGACTAAAGCCTAGCGGTGTTATATCTTGGCGCATACCAAAACTGTCGTCCAACTGCAAATAGCAAAGATGGCAAAGCTTCTGCAATATCTCTTACCAGTCTGCGACTGAAACGACGACGTCAGATGAATAAATTGGACAAATCAGTGTCCTACTAAGAGCAGCATATCTTTTGCTTATATCACTCAGATTATCTAATATTTTCCCAAATAGGCTCATTTTTTTATTTCTCTATATTCCCTTTGCTAACAACTTCTTAGGGTACTAATTATTGAACTTTAATAAGGATAATCTAAACATTTTTTAAAAGCTTTTTTTTTCTAATAAAAGAGAAAATCTAAGCTTCTCTAACTTCCAAACTATTTTCCAGAAGCCCCTAGTAGATGACAGATATGACAAGCCGTAGGAAATTCTTCCATGACAGCATCTGTCGATGTCCTTACTGTCTTGGAACAAATCTGCCTTGTATTGACTTTCACTCAGGGACTATCTCATCTTCGGAGTGGTTCACAAGTACAAAGTCAGCTTGCATGCCTTGCAGAGCTATGTTTCTGGAAGAATGGAACGCATTGCCTCAAGCTCCATCAGCTTACAAGAGGCCGACTGCAAGCACTGCTAGGCTGGGTGATGGTCCTTGAGTTTGAGAGCTCATCGGTCATCTTGGAGCAAGACGGGACTGCCCACCTGCCGCAGTGACGCCTCTGATGAAGTCAGTGCTTCCAAGCTGCTCACCCAGGCCCACTCCCTACAGTACACTTCCATATCTAACTCAGTAGGGCAATCAATTCCTGAGTGTCCCTGGGAAGACTGCCCACATCTCCCCTTCCGCTTGCCTCCTCTCGAGGCAGGAAGTACGCATGAATGTTG